>JBBPUA010001032.1:0-10143 GCA_038094355.1 Afroboletus lepidellus | reverse complement strand
CGTTCGAGACGATGCTTGCGAAAATGTCAGAGTCTGCCAATCCGGAGATTCGCGGTTAGGAAGACAACGTCGAATCGGTGGCTATCCATTGATCCCCTCGTAGAACGTGCTCTCCGGTATGTCAACCCAGCGATCATAGAATCATCTATCCGCGAGACTGTTCAAAATGCCATTCGCGAATCCCCATTGGTCCTCATTAATACCCACTCTGGACGTCTTCTCGATAAGACCGGCCAAGCATCGAGTTAGACTCCTCAACGACTACTAAAATCGACCATCATCGCATCGAGGGCGAGGTCAGTCGGTACTATCGTTATGCCACGTTTTCGCACAAGTGGAAAGCGAATGAACCATCATACGAAAAGGTCATACATATCGTCATACATGAGCTCGAGGAGTCTCCCACTCATGAAAAGCTGCGGAGCTTTTGCAAAATTGCAAAGGGAGCTGGACTCCATTGGGCATGGACGGATACTTGTTGCATAAACGAGGCGGATCCCTCCGTGCTTCAAGAAGCACTCATATCCATGTTTCAGTGGTACCAGAATTCTACTCTGACAGTTGTCTTACTCTGCGATGATCCGTGCCAGCGTCTTGTTAGCAGCGTCTGGAACACCCGCGCATGGACATTCCAAGAATACCACGCCTCGAAAGCGGTCCGATTTTACACCAAAGACTGGGTGCTCTACCGGAACCTCGATGTTCCCAACCACAAAGAGTGCCCCGAGATCATCGCAGAGATGGAGGAGGCCACTGGTATTGCTGCGCAGGCATTGATTGCACTCAGGCCGGGCTTGGAAGACATACGAGAAAAGCTCCGTCTCGCTTCAACACATCAGTCAACGCCGGTCGAAGATGCGGCGTACTCGTTGCTTGGCATATTTTCCCTTTCAATGTCAGTTGTCTGCGGTGAGGGGAACAGGGCTCTCGGGCGGTTGTTGGCACAGCTTCTGGCGAGCTCGGGTGACACGAGCATTCTCGCGTGGACAGGAAAGTCTGGTGGCTTTAATAGCTGTCTCCAGGCCAAGATTTCTGTTTCCAGCCAATTACCAACGTCGCACATTCCACTTGCTGTCACAAGCCCCGAAATAGAGACGATCAGTGGTGGACTACGCATGGATCTTGTCCCTGTCACGAGACTTTACAGCCGACTCGATGAACTCCCTGTGCCACAATTTGTAGGGAAACGAATGAAGCTTCCATCCATTTCATTCAAACTTGGTCCTGTGTCGGTTTCTCGCAGTGGGCTAGACCGAGTATACCGGGCCCAGACAGCTGCACTCGGGATTGTGGAGGTCAAGACGGGGGAAGACCTGACCAGATTCAATTCAATCACACTTGTTCATCCCTGGATCGATTTCCTTCTCGACCGGCAGCCGGTCGGAAGTGTCATCGAGACGATACCAGAAGAGAACATGGACAACGAGTTTTTTACCAGCGATCTGCCGTCGTTCTCTGCTGCTTCCGACACCACCCGTACCACCCACACATCACGAAAAGGACTCGCGTCACGCTTTGGGCTACCCTTTGGTCGACGGGCCCCTACACGACCCCAGGACGCGGCCTCACTTTTGTCGCCTTCGACTGTAGCACAGACGGACAAGGAGATGCACGCTCTCCGAACCCTTGCTCGACTGAGACAGCCATTTGGTGCACTGTTGCTGACGCCGGATCCTGGGAACGTGTCAGCGTATAGGCGGGTCGCTACAGAGTCTTTGATCATTGTGCAGGTGCAGGATATCACGCCGGCGATATTGGACAAGCTGATAAGTGGCGTGCGCGTGCTGGATGTACTTTGATCTCGGTCATCCGACGTCCGTTGCAGAACTCGTATGAGGAACATGAGGGTAAAGAATTCGTTCGGACCCATATCATTTTTTTCCTCTTGATTGGTCACCGAACTTCACGTTCATGCATGCACAGTATTGTATAGAACCGAGACGTCCCCACAGGAAGAGAGTCGATTGAATATGATTTATAGCCTAGGCTGCCATATATACTTGAGTCCGAGCCATCCTCAGAGCCGTCTGCGACAATCACGAGTGACTGCGGCCGGCACTCTCGATGTGGATGCTCTCTGGCATTGGGGCCAGCCTCGCCTCCACGATCGTCAAGCCTCTGCTCACCACAAGTAGACCTGGCGAGTCAAAAGAAAAGAAAAAGCTGGTGGACGGAGGTTCGTTTAGCCTTGCCGGCTCAGCCGCTCTGCAACTGGTAGCTGTCAACCTGCTGAGCTGCTGAAGGTTCTTCCTCGAACTTGCCGCGTTCGGCTTCGTTTGAAGACGTGACTCTCCTACATATGCGCTGCGACTTCGTCAGCATTGGCCTTGCTAAAGAACCAGCGTCATAGGCTCGCCAAACTTTGGAGTCAGCGTAGACGTCCGCCAAAACTGACGGTGGTAGCATAGCATCCACTGAGCTGACCAGGCCCCCGGATCATGGTTCTGAACATTCTTGGCAGAGCCATGAATGATGGGACAAGAGTGGATCGCCGTGCGATACCCAGAGAAATATGCGCGTTGTACTGCTACACGACGTGATCGGGGAGTCGTCGGACCCGAACGTGTGCTTTACGGCAGTCCAACGCGTTCACGCTGCATGTGGCACCACGCGTCTTGATTCTTGAACCAGCGTCACCCAGTTCGTTCCTTTTGAGCTGAACCTCAAGGTGGAGGACGGAGAACGCGCGATCCCTTCTCAGAGTTCCACATCCCGAGTAAAATGTCAACGAGGCCAACTTCGTGAAAATCGTGCGATCGCTTACACAACACAATTGGCCGGGTCTCCTCGCTGATTCACAGGCGAACACGTACCCGGTAAACAACTTGATCAGAAAACTCGACAGCCAAAAAGACGCAAAATTTGCGCTCTAATTCGGAAGGTGGTTCGCTAGGCGTCGCTAAACTGCTGTTGTCCAATCGGAATTCTCGGATGCAATTCAAACAGCTTGCCAAAGTGCCGTCCAATGTTACGTTACAATTCTGCTTTGCAGATTTGAACCCTTGAAAGTTCATTCAATTTGATGGATTGGCTGATCCCGAAGCCTTTTCCAGAAAATGTGCCGAGATGGATGATCCGAGGTCAGGTACCTCCGATTTACATGAACTCGGAAATGATGCCTTGAAAATTTCGGGCTCCCAGGTACGTACATGTAGTCTCGGCTGCCTCGTGCCAGACGTTCTCTCATCCACTGGCACTGGAACGCACCTCGATCCTCAGCAGTACGTGTTTCCTTCCAGTTCTACCCGATTGACTCTGGTCGAAGGAATGTTGTCTGGTTCTACTTCGCCGTCCCTGCGTCTTAGGTTACCCTGCCAGCCATCCTCACGCAGAAGCGCGCCAGTACGTACGTCCGCATCAAAGAAAAATTTTGTATCACGTCAGTGTTCTTGCACCAAATACGTTTATGATGTAAGTCACGTCACTCGCGGCGGTAATGGGGTCGCTAAAACCTATTGCACTCAATCACTCGGATAATCCATGCCCGCCGTTGGGTCTCGGAGCGCCGGACTTTGAAGGAAAAGTCAGCCGTGTGCTGGACCGTCTGAGGTATAAAAGGGAGGCGACCAACGCTGTTGACCGTCACCAACAACCTCACCACACTCTTCGAGCTACTTGTTCCCCCCAAAACCGCTCAGCTATCAAAGATGTTCTCCCGCCTCGTTGCCCTCCTCCCCATCGCTGCCCTTGTTGCAGTCGCCGCTGCTGGTGACACGTGCAAGGCTGGCAGCACCAGCTGCTGCAACCAGACATTCGACGTACGATGCTTTGCCCTTCCTCATAGGCGATTCGCTCATCCCTTTATTAGGACAAGAAAGACTTCCACCGCATCGGCGGCGAGAGCTTGATCACCGCTGTCGTTGACGCTGTCATCGATGGTGGATTGCAGTGCGACACCGTCGGCATCATTTTCGCCGGTGGCAATGGCAAGTGCTTGACCCAGACTGCGTGCTGCCAGGATGTCAAGCAGGTGGGTTGACGCGCTGTGGTGATATGTTGCTTCGAATCATACTGACGTGCCTATTTCTCTTTCTTTGCAGGAGGGCCTGGTCAACGTCGCCTGCGTTCCTATTGGTGCCCAAGTCCTTTGAGTTTGATGTTGGCTTCGGTGTGCGGCGTACCATTTTTTCTGCTTGGGTGTTGCGTACTACTAGGCCGATGTGGCGGCTTTAATACCTAGATATCAGGAATAATGGAAAATTCTGAATTGCGAAATGTGTGACCCTTGGGGCTGCGGGCTGATGCGGGCATACCGACTATTCACCTGGGTCATTATTTTCTATGTTGATTGGTGTCAGTTTGCATACCAGGTAGCTTTTGGATGGCCAATGCACGTCTCTTGCTGATGGATGTGTTCGCTTGTGGTAACATGCAAGTGAAAATTCTGTTTGTTCCGTTCTCGTTCTTGGGACAATATATTCGTAGACATATCACCAGTGTGATATCGACTCGGAAAGGTTGCCGAATCCATGTTATTCGGACTCGAGAGGTCTATTGCCGCTATGGAGCAACCTACCAGGTCGACAGGGTTTCACGCTGGTTGTTTGGCGCGTTATATGCCGACGCAAGTGTTGATCACTGAGGGCATGAGCTCGAAGATATTCACTTGGTTCATTTTTACACGCAGGTCGCGTGGTAACAGCGAGGTTCGGAGGTGGTTGTTAGGACTCGATGGAGCTGTGAGCATTGTCGTTTTCGCGCCTTGATGGGAGCCGCTCGGTCCGACCGCACCGGGCATCGCTTTGACCCGTTATCGACGTCCACGGTGAACCTCGTTCTATCTCACCCATGTCTCAACTGACCGAGCTCGACGCGCGTTTCCTCCAGATGGCGCTCTCCGTGGCGCGCAGGAGCTATCATGAAGGCGGCATCCCCATCGGCGCAGCGCTCGTCAAACCTGAACCGGGTGGCCAGGCACCCACACTCCTTGGGTGCGCGCACAACCAGCGCGTGCAACGTTCCTCTCCCACATTACACGCCGAGATTGCTACGCTCGAGCAAGCGGGACGGCAAAGGGCGGATGAATACATAAACACAACCATGGTGTGTTCCCTTGCCAATGGCGGACAGGACTGATGGTGCGCACAGTACACGACGCTGAGGTGCGTCCCGTCCGGCGTCGGCACTTCGAAACCTGACCTTTCCCGTAGCCCCTGTATCATGTGCACCGGGGCCATCTTACTCTACAAGATCCCCCGTGTCGTCATCGGGGAGAACACCAATTACCTCGGCGCCGAGGACTTACTCAAGTCCCACGGTGTCGAGGTCGTCGTCGTCGATGATCCCGAGTGCAAGGCGCTCATGGCGCAGTACATTAGGGAGAAACCAGAGGCAAGTAAGCCGCACGTGTCTATAAGCTACGCGTGACGCATACATGCAGGATTGGAACGAGGATATTGGGGAACGAACCTAGTCTAGTGTTGTCTAGATAATAGCCAGTGAATCGCGTGGACGGCGTCTTTGGGCAGCAGCGACAACTTCCTTGGTCAGCATTTTTTCTAGGTTCACGTGATCGATCTTGACACCGGAATACGCGATGAGCTCCGTAAAATGATGGCGTTCGGAATTTCACCACTGAGCTCGTGTACGCGTCGAGTTCCACGATATTCCACCCAGACACAACAAAGACATGGTCGTCAAACCGGAGGAGACCCCGTTATAGAGGGAGACCACTGGAACGGGTACGTTGACCAGTAGCCTGAGAAGGCACCGCTCATCGTCGATGGAAGTCTGCAAGGTGACAGAATTGGAGGAGTTAAGAGGACCTTATATGCACGTTCCCTTCCTGGTATGGATCAGTCCACACGCTGCATTGCCTTGTGTTTTCAGCGCCCGTCTACCCAAGGAGCCTGACTCCGCACTATGCGCTAAAAACTCACATCCAAGTCATAGCCCATTACGTGTACATCTTTCCATGTATGCTCGACAGTCTTTCCAGCCTCCTGGTCTGCGACCACTGACCTCGCAGGCGTGCGAGTCGCCTTGCCAAGATCAGAATCGCGTGTCTTGTCAGACTTGACGAGTAAGATATCTTAGGGCAAGTTGGTGGGCCAATCAGTGCTGACGACGCCTTGCCATCTCGAGGCCGAGGTATTACCTCACAGTGGGATATGGACCATGAAACATCCAAAACGGCGCGACTGTCTGGTACTCGCACAACCAGTGCATACGGCGTTCCTCGCATACCTTGCATGCCGAAATCGCGGCGCTCGAGGAGGCGGGGCGAAAAAAGGCCGCCGTATACAAGAACTCGCAAATGGTGCGTCTTTGGCTTTCACAGCGATGTGGCTGGCGCGGGGTCAGTATACGACACTCAGGTGCGCACAATCCCCCGTGTCATCATCGGGGAGAATACAACCACATTGGTGTTGAGGATTTGCTCAAGTCCCACGGCATCGAGGTCGTGGCCGTTGAAGACCCTGGGTGCGAGGCGCTCATGGTGCAGTGTCTACGGGTTATGCGTGACACATACATACAGGATTGGAACGAGGATATTTGTGAATGAACCTAGTCTAGTGTCGTCTGCAGTGAAATGAGACACGATCAATCCAGAGTGACCGCCTCCACAAAGCTGTCTTTGATCATCTCACTTGTGGACCACCGGTGGAGGACGGGATGGCCTGCATCACTGTTGTACCGAGACAGCATTTTTGGGTGACAGTAACAATGAAGCCAAGTAGTCTTCCTCGGTGAGCGCCTTTTATTTTACTTCTTCGAGGTCCTCCTCCTTTTCTCCCTCTCCCTCTTCCTCGTTTTCAAACTTGGGGAGTTTCACATCTTGACGCCTTCCAGCTCAAAGGCAACTTCGGTGACCGTCCCACGGGCATCAACCTTGAACGTCAATGATCGACGACATGGGAGAGGTGTCTCCAATTGTAACGGTGACGCAGTGCAAACTATCTTTTCGAGCGATGGGCGTTACTCGGCCCGACCGGCCCGGGCTTCTGCCCTTGGTCGGCGTCCGATGTTATCCTCACGCCATGTCTCGACCGACCAAGATCGACCATGGCTGCCTCCAGATTGCGCTCGGTGAGGCGCGCAAGAGCTACAACGAGGGTGGTATCCCCATCGGCGCCGCGCTGGTCTACCACGACCCCAAGGGCCCCGTGACTGTCTGGTGCCAGCACAACCAACGCATACAGCGCTCCTCGCCCACCTTGCATGCCGAAATCGCCGCGCTTGAGGAGGCAGGGCGGCAAAAGGCCGCTGTATACAAGAACTCGACCATGGTGCGTCCTTGGCCTTCACAGCGACGAGGCTGACACGGGGTCAGTATACAACCCTCAGGTGCATCCATCCAACGTTGGCAGCTCGAGATCTGACCTCCACCTCAGCCCTTGTGTCATGTGTACCGGGGCCATCTTACTCTACAAGATCCCCCGGGTCGTTATCGGGGAGAATACCAACCATCTTGGTGCCGAGGACCTGCTCAAATCACACGGTGTCGAGGTTGTGGTCGTTGACGACCCCGAGTGCAAGGCGCTCATGGCACAGTACATCAAGGAGAAACCAGAGGCAAGTGAGATACACGCGTCTACGGATTATGCGTGACGCATACATGCAGAATTGGAACGAGGATATTGGAGAATGAACCTAGTCTAGAGATATCTAGACAATACCTAGCGAATCGTACGGATGGCACGTTCGTCTAGCGTGAGACGGGATGCGATCGAACTCCATCATGGGACTCCGACCACCACAGTGACCGCCTCCCAGAAGCCGCCTTTGATCGCCCCTCGGAAACTCACTTCTAGGGCACCAGTGGCTGGCATTATCATTTACCGAGGACGGCATTTTTGGGTGACAGCAACAACGAAGCCAAGTAGGTTTCCTCGGTCGGCGTCTTTTCTTTTACTTCTTTGGGCTTCCTCATCCTTGAACTTGGGAGGTTTTATATGATCAATCTTGATGCCTTCCCCGACTTCCCACAGCTCAAACCCAACTTCCATTCTACTTTACGGGCACTAAACGTCAATGTTCGACGACAAAGAAGAGGTGTCTCTTCTTTTGAGAACAAGGGGTATCCACATACCTCCTGAGGCACGAGCAAACCAATTGTCCGACTGGTAGCGGCGACGCTGCCAACCACGCTCTCCTTGTGAAACGTGCTCAGCAACTCCTCCGAGCACACCTGTGTGAGCGACCACAGCAAGTGCGCCCGTGCCAGAATCGTGGTCGGGTCGCCGACACCACCCCCAAAGACAGTCCCCGCCTTGAATAGCATGACAACTATCTTTGCAAAGCCTTGACAGAGCGTCTCGTCCAGTCCAGGCAACGAGGCCGATTCACCGACGTACATGATGCGGCCGGTGTCGTACAGATCGATCTCGGCGCGCTCAGCGAGGTCCCTGACTCGGATGTACACCCCCACCAGAAGCCGACCGACGGACCAAGTATAATCGAGACCGTCCTTCAGCGACCAGACACGTTGCCGCGTCCGGACTGGTTCTGAGCGTCCGTTTGGTATGCTCGACCACGAGATGGAGCTTGGCCTCGGCGCGCTTGTACTGCGAGTCCGTCGCGGGGGCGACCGTCAATGGGCTTTGTCTTTTTAAAAAAAAAAACTCCTTGGCGAAAAAGCGAACGAGTTTGGATCGATGACGTCCCCGTCGATGGGATCTAAGAGTGTGGTGAAGCTGTACGCAAGACCGTCCCAGAGCGAGGACGCCCCGAGGTCGACGACGAATTGCGTGCGGTCTGGAGGGACCCGTCGATGGATTCCGAGGTGGCGACGGCGACGGCGCCTGCGTTGCCGAGGACAGATCCCTGCTTCTTCGGTGGCTTCAGAGATCTGGGCCCGTCCCTGTGTGTCGTCGAACCACGCGGGGACGGCAGCGGCGCTGATGATGATGCTGGAGAGAAAGTCCTCGGCGCATTGGCGGAAGGATGGAGGAAGAGTGTGGTCACTTCGGGAACAGTCAGGATGCGCTCTACTTCCACGGGTTCGAAGCGCGGGGTGGTTGCTTGCAAGGCGGTGGGGATGTTGGTTGCCATCACGGGCAGCGGCGATAGGGCGGGCTGGAGAACCTTGACCTTCTATGTGGACGTATCGGGCGAGGAAGGCTGTACGACCGGGGTCGACATGATTTAATCGAGCCGCCTGTGGGTGTTTTTAAGGCTTGGCCTCCGAACTTCTTGCCCGCTCGCTCGCTCCCGCACTGAATGATTTCGACAAGCTCTGCATTGCGAGCGCGCAAGAGCTACCGGGAAATGGCAGAAGGTCAATGTATCGTCCCAAATAGACGCGGGACATTGGACGACGCATCATGATGGAACGCAACGATGCCTATCAATTTTAGATGGTGAAAGTGTTATCATCCCTGGGAGGCCTTTCCGGCCGGTTCTGTGAGGTTCTCCGTCTGTTGAATAAATGTCTTGTGGGTCTGACGTTCTTGGTTTTTGTTTTGTCGCAGATCCTGTACTGACGGAGCCATACACGAGCATCCAGAAGTAACTGACTGTATTATGGAGGTGATCGAGTGCTACGCACCCGCCAAACACTGGCAGCCACCCCCCGTTCATAGCACGTAGAAGTAGAGCACATCTTCACTGTCTCCAAAGTGACCATCCTCGTCTCTGTTGGAACAGCGTCGTCTTGGGAACGCTCATCTCATCATTAGTTGATATGTTATCGTGCCTTTTTCATCTTTTCTCCTCAGTCCGTTGTGTATAGACGACGACTGAAGTATGTTCTTAAAAACCTACAACACAGACAAAAGGCATATCGTACCTGAATATATAGCTTGCCTTGTCGTAGCTGTCATTCTCGGCTACCCACAAATCTCCAGAGGTCTTTCTTTGCTGGACATCATCCGCGCCATCATCCCCATCACGGACTGGTTTGACAACGCCTAGAGGAACGTCGCTCCAATGCACACGCTCCGCGCCTCGTTCAGTTGGAAATGAAGCTCTATCTGAAGGAATACGTCGGCCGCGGGAGCACGACGACGCGGTCGACCATCGGCAGGGCAGACACCGAGGCACGCATCTTGGGTTCCACGAGCGCGGTGTTGGGCTGCGCAATTAGCCATGCGAGGGTTCGTAGAGGGACCCTGGTTGGCGTTGGGCCCGCGGGCGTCGGCAGTTGGCGGGCAAAACAGAAAACAGCGTCCGGCACCCAAGGGAGAGTACAAGTGGTTGGTG
>JBBPUA010001031.1:0-10154 GCA_038094355.1 Afroboletus lepidellus | reverse complement strand
GCATTAAAACGTATGCCTCTGAACTCCACCTCGATGGGAAATGATTCTGTCAATGTATCACCGACAGACGGCATTTCGGTGGCATCTGACTGGGCCCTTCGCCGAGCTGCTTTATATTGCATCTCCTTAGCAATCAGATGTTTCTGGGCATCAGCTTGAAGTTGTTCCTGGAATTGCTCAGCCACACGAGCAGCAAGCTCTAATTGACGCTCCGCTTCCGCTTCTTCTCTTTCTCGTCGTTCCTAACGCAATGCCTTTAGAAAATATATTATAGGTCACGAAGTGTGGACCTACGCGTTCTTCTTGAGTTGCACGTCTCGTCATCTCCGTGGCAAGCGAACCAGATGCTTCACTCGGCGGCTGGACGCGATCAGCTATCCATTCCTGAGCCGTTGTAACGATCTGAGCACACGCTCCGCGTCTGGTCAAACAAAATCATTAGCAAACATCGGTGTTACGAACCTGAAACACCATCTCCGACCCTCGCAACTTCTGAGCTTCCGCCTGGATAACTTTGGACAATGCCCCCTCGACATCATGTCCAAGACCGCGGATGGGCTTTTGTATCGTGAATATGGGGGTGGCGAGTGTGGGGTATGTTTTCGGGAACCTGCTTCCCAAGTCAACAGTGATATGGTAAATGGATCAAGAAGCTACCTGGTATGAAGGTGAAAGTAGACTTTCGGCGCATGCAGTGGGTCTGGATGGGCGACTTTGATGATGAATTCGGGCAGTCGAGGCGCACCCTTCGAACGGTCAAAACATCTCTAGTTCAAACACATATGGGCTTACCCTCCATGCTTTTGGAGCGGGTTGAATGAAATCTTGATCGTAGATGGACTTTAAAGCAGTTATTTCGAGTTGCTGCAATTCTTCAGTTGTTTCCATTGTTACCGCGTCGATGTGCCGCGATGAAGACAGAAGGAAGATTACACGGTGCTTGAGAGGTTTGAGGGTCCACTTGGACCTCAAGTGGCTCAAGCGGACATGTCCGTCACTCGAGAAATCGTTGTGCTATAAACGGATCTCAATATCAATGGAGAAAACAACCATTCGACTCATTCAGAGTCAGTTTCCACATTTGTTTGGCGTTGCTTGGCAATGCCCTTGGATCCTAACATGTGTAAATAACACCTTTCAAGTGGGCGAATCCCACGCAAGCGCGTGACGCTTACATAAGCCAAAGCCCATATGACAATGAATAAATTTTTTTTAAAAATTAATATGATCTAGGTATGAACCAGCAAAGATTGTCCATGGGTATAATGTATGTATGCTCATAAACTTGTTCTTGTCACGCGTCATGAGGCCAATTGTCGAATGTGTCCAACATTAGCACTGCATTTGTCGGCAGAAATTTGCTTCTTTGAAGGCCAGGAGACGATCATTCGAGGTTTTATGTGTGAGATTTCTGGGTTTCCAGTTTTTGCTTAGCAGGCATATCGAAGTCAATTGAGAAGAACTTGGTTGTTGTCACACGTACCCATCACAAGGGGTGACGAACAAGATGTGATGTCTGACTCTGACATTTAAGTATTGATAGCTTATTTCTTGTCCACTGTGATAAAACTAACTAATTACACAGGTATATACTTTCAGTCTACTATTATATTGTAATATTCAAGGGTGTTATGTTGAGTGAGATAGGGGTTTCTGATTATGTAAGTGGCACGCGTTGTGCTCGCCCACTAAAACAGGAAGCTTCTCACGGGTGTCCTCTGGCACAACCACGAAATAGTATTCTCCCTAATTCCTGGTAGACAACATGAACGGAAACGGGCGCGAGGAAAGCGAGTGTGCGTTATTTTCAGACTTATTATATCTAATGAAACTAAAGTGGCACTCTCGTTAGCTTATCTTGTCCTTTCAATCGATGGTGGCGGTTTCAAGGGACTCGCATCTCTTCTCATGCTTGCACATCTCATGATAGAAATCTCTGGTGGGGATGACACAGATGTACCCCGACCTTGTCAGATCTTTGATTTAATCTGTGGCACCTCCGCTGGAGGTCTGATTGCCATCCTGCTTGGCCGACTTGGCTTGAGCTGCGAGGAAGCCATCGAAGTTTACAGAGAAGTCGGAGCAACAATGTTTGGTGGTGAAAGGGACCCCTGCAAGATATGGGGACATCTCATGGAAGTGGGACTGTTGCCCTCTGCAATGTTCGAGAGAAAACTGGAGGATCTTATTGCAAAATACACGGGAAGCAAGGACACGTTATTCATGCCCCTAGTAAATGCTCCAGACATGGTCGTTCATGACAGTACAAAGGTGAGTGTTTTTGGAATGTCGTATTTTGCCAGTGGATCGTAGTAACCTGGGCAGTGGCTCCGGACACATAATAGACGTTTGTAGCAGTGGTGTCGACAATTGGGTCTGCAGGTGTTGATCCATATCGCATCCGCTCATATCCACGTCCGTTAACCGATATCGACCCCGCTCCTTACGGTCATAAGTGGACCATATTCGAGGGTGCACGCGGAACATGCGCAAATCCAATATTCTTGTCTCCGCTAAAGATTCAGTGCGACCACGCGACGTTCATGTTTCAAGATGCAGGATATTCTGGGTTCAACAATCCGGCTAGAGTTGCTCTCGATGAAGCCAAAAGCTTATTTGGTTCCGACGCGAACATTACTATTGTGAGCGTGGGTACTGGCTTACGCAGCCTAATCAATGTCGGTGGAAATCAGATTCATATTGATGCCTTCACGCAACAAATACTCGCGGAGGTCGGGATGCCTGGGGAAAATATGCAAAATGCGACCATGGTTGCAAAACTACTGGCTAAACAATACCTCGATGTGGCAACCGACACCGAAACCTCTCACTTGCGGATGCATGGACTCTTCTCCACACGGTACGCTCGACCTGGTCACAAGTACTCACACTTTGCTTACATTTCACAGGGGACAACAACACAAATATCATCGCTTCAACCCTCCTCAAGGACTAGGCGATATCCAGTTGACGGACTACACACAAGAAGCTGCGATTTCATCCATAACGGATGCTTGGTTGAAATCGCCTGCTGGAAGAGATGCTATATCCTCAGCTGTCAATAATTTAAAGGTAATGCACGGTACTTCTCGTAATGTCTTACTGACGCCCTGTGAACCGCAGAATCGCTGGAGCCTCAAGCCGAAGTGCGAAAACAAGGCGCAACCATAAGCTCCTGAGTCGGACCAAGAGCATACCACTATCATATCCTCACCGCATAGCGAAGTTCGATAGTACTTTTAGTGTCATTGCTATCCCATGTATGGTCTTTATTGTTCCGCGCACGCTTTACGTGCTACCATTGAACTCGCCACTCTGACTTTGCTCTGCCTTGCTCGCGCCGTCTAAAAGTTAATTAAGGAACAATTTACTAACTTTCTGGCTGCCTGACTGAATCCATTGATAGCTTCCGACGAGCACATCACAGCACATCCACAACCTCCGCGCGAATATCTTTTGGCCTGGTGTAATTTCTGGATAGCTGGGCGATGATCTTGTTCTCCGCTGCGACCCTCTTGTACTCCAGGTCACCAGGTTTCCGGAGGAGTAACAGCGCATTGAACGGCTGCTGGAGACGAACGATCATCCGTAACGCCAACATGTGGTCGTCCACGGAATTTGGTGCAAGTCCACCCGAGGCTGGAGCGCCCCACGACTCGTCCGATTCAATGTCCCCGTCCGAATCTGAGTCCACCTCCCCGTTCGAATTTGACCCGTATCTCGCACCTTCGACGTGGGGATGAGGTCCTCGTATATCGCGAATCCAAGGATGAACGATTACGAGTCTCTGAGGCTCGGCCAGTGGCAGTGTGTCTGCCGTCGTGAATTCGACCGTACTGAGCCCAGACGCCTTGGCACGATAACGATTTTCGTCATTGTCCTGATCCTTCGTGGTGAGCCGTTTGACACGGAAGACAAGACATGGGAGTTGAAGGCGACGGTTAGCAAAGCGCGCCGGCGGGAGACGCGTGATCCGATAGTAAATATCCATGGCGTCGTCCTTCGATAATATGGTGGATAGCTGGGCTGTGCGTAATCGCATATCAGCTACCCCAAGGGTCGGTGGGGTGTGTGGTGGTTGACTATAAACTGCGAGTGTCGACGGGAGACAGGAATGGTACACCGATCGACTCCCAGTCCATGCGAGGATGGTCACTTCACCGAGATGAGCGACAACCCCTTCGAGAAGATGGCCCAATGCATCCTCGCCCTCACCATACCGCGGTGTTACATCGCTTTTAAAAATACCGATAAGCGAATATGCAGCATCCTCCTCGAGAGTTGCGGTACGCGTTGAAGCCAAGCGCAACTTCTCGCGTACACCAAGGGATTCTGGATGGAAAGACATTAAGGTTTCAGGGGGAACACCAGTGGCACTGGCGAGTTCTTCGAGAATGACAGCGGACTTCTTGTGGTTATCAGAGGTGATGCCACGGTAGAGCTTCCAGTCACGGTCATAAAAAAGAATGCGTTTTGGTGCGAATGCCTCTTGGAGAGTCCAAGCACGCGTCATCCATAGACTGCGGATGAGATTACCTTGCTTGCATGACACATCTCCGAGGAATACGAGCGTGGCGTCCGAAGCTTCATACCATTTATACATGGACCTGATGGATCGATTGAGGACCGCATCGTCGGACTTGTCGATACAACAAGTATCACTCCAAGCCCATCGATAACCGAGCTCAGTGACCTTCGCACAGAAATTGCGCAACTTGTTGTTCATGGGACTGTCGAGAAGATGGTAAACGGATCCAGAGTCCTTAACTACCTTCAAGGACGGTTCATTCTTTCTCTCTTCGTTTATTCCATCCCCCCAGACATGAGAGAACATAACGAATCCGAAATACTTGCTAACAACACTCCGAATGCGTTCTTTGTCTATTTCGCTTGACATCGCCGAGAGGAGCTCCTTGAAAGTTGGATCCAACTGGAATAGGTCAGGTAGCACTTGTCTATCACAGAGCCGACCAGTTGTGACATCGATAAGGACGAGGGGGCCGTGTTTGAAAGTTTTGTGAACGATATCATTGATGGCCATCTGTTTTTCTGATGTCGAGACATATTTGCCCCGTAGTCCTGTAATATACACTCACTCGCAAGGTGATCGTTACTGATGTGCCCAAGGCACTTACCACGAATCTCGGGATCCTCGGATCGTTCTATCAAAGAGAGCATCGCATCAAATGCTCGGATAGCTTCGTCGTATCGACCCATCCCGTGAAGTGCAACATATTGGCGTTCGTAGGCGTAATGACAAGACGCGTCCGTCTGGACAACCTGCAGAGTACCATCAGGATCAAGTAATTCAGGGAAGAATGGCACTGTACCATATTCGCATCTTCGAGTGCGTCCTCCCATAGCCTCATTGTTGCTCGAGCTTCACTACGTTTGACAAGAAGATCTACGGAAATTATGTGATCTGGCGGCATTGCGGGGGAGCACGGCGTAACCACTTCATCGAGTTTTGCACGGACGAATGCTATGTTAATATCTCCTTTGTTCTTGATTACCGGGCGAGATATAATAGACAAGTGAGGCCGATGAATCGCAGATAAAGCACGGGAGGCAGGGGCATGTGGCTGAGAGGCCATTCGTCAAGGGAAATATAATCAGTGATGACAGAAAATGTGCAAACATGTACGTACATGGAGATTGTGAAGGATTTCACCCACACTGTAAACTGAGATGCTTTTGCCATGGCCGCATGCGAACCATTCGTCGTGGGCAGAGAGTGTGATGCAGAGGATACCTTCTGCGTGTTCAATGATAGAACCAATCTGCTCCTGCGAAGCAACGTCCCAGAAAGTGACGGAAAAACCCGCAGAGCAAGCTATGAACCGACCGTTGGACATGATGGATGCGCGAGTGGTGCTATTGTGGATGGCCCACTCGACGCTCGAGTGCGTGGGCGTATTGATGCAAGTAATTTTCCCTGGAGATACGACAAAAAGGTCTTTGCCATCGGGGGACCAGGCGAATGGAGTGGTTGGGGTATGCATTACCCCAATCGAAATTTCAAACTGTTGTTCTCCAGTATAGCAACTGTAGATGCGGATACAAGTATCATAAGTTGCGGTGACTAGTCGATCGCCTCTTGGGGAGAATCGGAGACCTACGACAGCACGGTCATGTTGGAGGGGAGGGATGAGTCGGACGCCACTCGTGGCGCTGAAAATACGAGCGGTCTTGTCGCACGACCCAGTGGCAAACCGCGTCAAATCGCCTGAGATATCAACCGCATAAACGGAACGTGTATGCTCGGTCACCTCGAGCACTTTTTCGTGGTCTTGTACGCTCCAGATAATTCCCTTGCGGTCACCGTCTCCTGTCGCCAACCATCGTCCATCGTTGGAGACGACGGCGCTCGCAATGGATCCATTGGCTTTCATCGTCGGTCCGATCTGTTGGGCATCTTCAATTTTCCACCGACGGATTTCGCCCCCTTCATCCCCTGCAAAGATATGACCGTCGGCCGTGAAGGCGACTGCGGAAATTGTACGACCCCCACTGCATGTGATCACCTTGAAGCCTAGGAAAGCTGTCAACATAGCGACTCTAGCTTGGGCGGATCATCGTACGTCTGGTTGTCTGTGCTGACATACTTTCCCTCAAGGGTTCTGTTCCTGCGATCGATTTCAATAAGTCAAGTCTTATGCTTTTATTCCGACACTTTCTGTCACGGTACGACTTCTTCTCAGTTGGTCAACATCGATCTAATCAGAGGAAGCGTTCGAGAGCTGGAGGCGGAATCGTGTAGCAGAGGTGCGAATCCTACCGAATTCCTCAACCAAGTCTGATAAGATTCGGGGAGATCCGACGCAATTACGAGCACACTGTCTCCCATCAGTCCCACGCAAGGTTGCCGCCTTGCTACCACCACGCCAGACACCCTCCTACTATTTTGGATAAATAGTGAGCTGTCATCTGTCAATCATATAACATCGTGACCGTTTTCCGCGTGGTTAGGTCGGTATCGCTACTGCTATCTCTTTAATTAGGTGCCGACAAGTTGGAAGATGAACAAGATAAAGCAAGAGAATAATGAGTGTGCGTTTTTCCCTGGTTTCATGCGTATACTCTAACAGGACTTTTACTAGCTTATCTGGTCCTTTCGATCGACGGCGGAGGTTTCAGGGGACTTGCATGCCTTCTCATACTTGCGCACCTCATGGCAGAAATATCAGGAGGAAACGACGGAGATGCACCCAGACCGTGTCAAATCTTCGATCTAATCTGCGGTACTTCCACGGGGGGTCTGGTTGCCATCTTGCTCGGCCGCTTCGGCTTGAGCTGCGGGGAAGCTATCGAAGTATATAGAGAACTCGGAGAGACGATGTTCGGTGGTGAAACGGATCCCAGCAAGTTATGGCAACGTATTCTGGAAGCCGGGCCCTTGCCCTCTGTAACGTTCGAAAGGAAACTGGAAGACCTCACAGAAAAATACACAGGAAGCAAGGACACGTTGTTTAGACCTGAAGAAAGCGCCCCTGATACAGTCATTCACGACAGTACGAAGGTGAGAGTGCCTGTATCACTACTGGGTGTATAGTAAGCTTGGCAATCGCTCAGGATATATAATAGACATTCGTAACTGTGGTATCGAAAATTACATCTGCAGGCGTTGATGCATATCGCATCCGCTCATATCCACGCCCACTAAACGATATTGGCTCTGCTCCCTACGGTCACAAGTGGTCCATATTCGAGGGCGCACGCGGCACGTGTGCAAATCCACTATATCTGTCTCCTCTCAACATCCCGTGTGGCCACGCAACGTTCTTGTTCCAAGACGCAGGATATTCTGGGTTCAATAATCCGGTTAAAGTTGCCCTCGGAGAAGCTGAAGGCTTGTTCGGTTACAACGCATCCATTTCTCTGGTTAGCGTAGGCACTGGCTTGCGCAGTCTAATCGACGGAAAGCAGCTTGGAAGCAGAGTAAATAAAGAGATCGAGGTAGAGCGCATCGATTCCTATGCGCAACAAATTCTCGCAAACATAGGGGAGGTTGGAAGATCCAGAAACATGCAAGACGCCCCGCTGGTCGCAAAACGGTTGGCTAAACAACTCCTAGAGGTGGCGACTGATACGGAGATCTCACACTTGCGCGCGCATGAACTCTTCACCAAACGGTACGCCTAGTTTGGGCGTGTCTGGGTCCTTTACTCACTCACTGTAGGGGTCGACGACACAATTATCATCGCTTCAACCCTCCTCAAGGATTAGGTGATGTCGAACTGACGGACTATAAACAAGAGGCAGCGATTTCATCGATAACGGATGCCTGGCTAAAATCGCCAGCTGGAAGAGTTGCTATATCCTCGGCTGTCCAAAATTTGAAGGTGGCAGACGGTGACGGTTTTCCAATCCTGTCTTTCTTATTAACGTCCTTCAAATCAGAGCCGCTGGGACGTCAAACTAAAGCGAGCAAGCGACACACACCTGCCATTAGCAGATCTATGACGAAGTCGTACGGATTCTGTTGCGTCAATCTATTGTTCCCGCTTTGCCTAGCGATACGAACGGCCAGTGTGCAATAAGTAGGCCTTTCATTCGAGCTGCGTGATCTGCACCCGGGAAGTGGTGAGGGATTTTTCTGGTCGAACGTCCAATGACCTTGAAGCGAGACTGATAGCCAAGCGAGAATGACTAAATCGCCCTCCGAGTCTTGGCAGTCGGCACCAATCTTCAGGGCCGGGTTCATTGAGTCTGGTGACCGGGTGCGATGTCGACGACTTGCCCCTCACCTGCCTCACCAAACAGACATGTACATGATGACAGATGTAGATGCATCGGCAACGCTAAGCTCTGTTGACGCAATGCTTACCTTTTGTGCTGAACTCGACACTACGACTCGGAAGAACACAAAGACTCATGTTGTGGCGTGTCACGGTAAGTAGGCCGTAACGCTGTGCAGATTAGAATTTTCTTCCCTTGTACAGCCCGTGGCCGGATACAGGTGTTATGACGCCTTGCCTCCCAGTCGACCACGCCCTGACCTCGTTGTTCGGCATAAACAAAAGGAAGACCTCAGTATGCCCGCACGTCGTAACTTCTCCCCCTTCTTCCGCTTCTCCACGTCTTTTACCTAAACTCGTCCTTCTCTCCACCCAACGCGCCATGGGCCTCGCGCAGTCCGTCTTGACATCCTGCACGCGGTGCTGGGATGCCGGAGACACCCACATCGTCATTTCGTCCGGAGGCTGGGCCCACGCGCATGCACGTCCCAAGGTTCTGTTCTACGAGAAACACAAGCCGTACTACGAGTTCACCAACTTTTCGCCGCACGAGGTGGTGTACGAAGGGAGACGGTACCCGACGAGCGAGCATCTCTTTCAGGCGTTCAAGGTGCGTTGTCGCGTTGTTCCAATGTCGAATGGTCGGGGATGCCGATGGGCCTTGTGCCACTGACGCGACGTGGTGGTTTATACAGTTTCTCGATGGTCATCCCCAGATCGCGGAGCGTATACGAACGTGTGGTCCGAAACCGATTAGTGCTTTTGACGAGGCGCACCGACACAAGACGGCGGTTCGGTCAGACTGGTCACAGGTTCACGTCTCTAAAGTGAGTCCTTTCCACCATGTCCAACTTCCGACTCGCTTTTGTAACGCCCTTTGGTCCCTCTCCTCATGATGATCGCTAGATGGAAACGGTACTGAGACTCAAGTTCATGCAACACCACGATTTGAAGCAGATGCTCCTCGATACAGGCGACGCAGAACTCGTCGAGGTACACCTCTTCACGCGCGCCATCTTAAGTGGGCTAATTCCTTTACTTGTACCCTCGTTCAAGGATTCACCAAGGGATTGGTTTTGGGGAATCGGCGCGGATGGTACGGGGAACAACGAATTGGGCAAGGCGCTGATGCGTTTGCGCGACGAACTTCGTGGGTTTACTTCTCGTGATCCGCTTCTGATACTCAATGTTGAATATGATACTGGCAGGCAACGACGAGAACGGGGGCACCCCGACACCTCCCGCTTCCGTGTCGAAATTCCCTTCTGCTCCGAACCAGTATCAGCGATCTCAGGGACGCACGAACAAGAGCAAGAACCCTCGTACACATGCTCGCGGTTCGCGTGGGGTGTGTGAGGTGGGTCATCCGCACGGTCACTATACGGCCACCTCTCACCTTTGTGCCCTCTTTCTTGG
>JBBPUA010001030.1:0-10166 GCA_038094355.1 Afroboletus lepidellus | reverse complement strand
CAGTCATTGTGGTTGAAGACTGAGGTGCCTGTAAGAACAAAAAGGAACTAAGTAGGGAATGCTGTTGAAAGAAAGAAAAACAGATGGGATGTGAGAGGGTGACTCAACCTTAGTGTTACTTAACCTTTTCTCAGACTCAGACTCAAATAGAGTCTGGAACAAGTGGGCAGAGTGGAGGTTGGATGATCAGAGAAAGAAGGGTGTGAGCAAATATTCAACCCAGGGGTTCAAGGCAGTTGTTGTTGGCAGAAGATGTGGCTACAAATGAATCAGAGATCCGGCATGCATGAGTGAGTTGGTCCGAGCGAATCTTGGTCTGAGGTGATGAGTCTGGGTGTGAGACAGCGAGTCCAAGATTGGACAATGCCGAGTGAGATGAGGCGAAAGGAAGAAAATGAAGCTAGAAGGTGAAGAGCGACTTAGATGATGAACTGAAGCCAAAAGGTAGGTGCTATTCAACAACCTCAGTCACCAAACTTATAGTCCAAATGTATAAACATGACCATATATTACATGGTGCAAACATCAATAAGGGCAAACAGCCCAAGATGGCACAAGCCTAGTAAACATCATAATCAGGGAGAAAAGAGGAATTGAAGGGCAAGCCAAGGTGCCTTTGGACTGTGGTGTACATAGAAAAAGAATGCAAAAATCTCGGTTAGTCATCAACAGGCTCAGATGTCTCAGACCTCAGACTCAGATAAAGAAACTATACATATGGACTTGGACTGAACTCACTTGGACTCAGGGTCTTGCACAGACACTTGCCGTGAGATGAGAACTTGTAAATGGGCCTGTGATACACATCTTTAACTGTAGGGAGCCACTCCCATATTGCATGTAGGACATGCATGTGCATATGTGAAGGATCAGATTTATCTACAAGTATGAAGAACATCTAACAAGTTGGCCACTTTGCAATTGCTATCTTTCAAGGCAGCTGCTATCATCATCATTTGTCTACACTGTACTAATTTGACTGATGATATATGGTTGAACATGTTCTATGATGCATACATGGTGTTATGGATCTAACCTGAATACCTCTATATAATGGACTTGTAAGATTCTTTTTCACTTTTTCACCTTATCTTATCTTTTATCTCAGAGATTGCCAGTGGCATCTCTTGATCTATGTCTTATCTTCATCAACACTGCCTCAAGGGCTAGTGCTTCTTTGTTCCACCACTTCACTCTTTTATGTTTCACATCTCTCATATGCTTCACCTCCATCACTTGTTTCACTGGTGAAACATGTTTTGATCATGCTTCTCTTCCATTCCTGCATAGCCCAGGGCTATGTGCTTCTATGCTTCCATTCCATTTCATCTCTGTGCCATGCATGAAACATATGTTTTACTCATGTTTTGTTTCATTACTGCGTTACTGCCCTTAGGCTGTATGAACACATTAGGGTAGATCCCAAATATGTACATACATTATCATCTAGTATATATACCTGGGGTAGCTGGGCTGGACATCCTCCAGTCTAGTTCACTTCAAGGTTTTCCCCAAAGCCTTTGAGTGTCCCACCTCAGTTACTTCCCTTTTTTCTTGGTTTAAGTGCTGCCTGATCTCTAGTAGTTGTTTCATGTGGAGTTGAAGAACCAATTCCCTCTTTTATTGATTATCATTTATCTAGTTTCTGTGGACAATCACAACATGATGTACTCTAAATGTTTCATCAAGCTAAAGGTTACATCAAAGGTGTCTGAATTCCAGATGTCATACCACTACCAGATCTCCTTTGAAACATCCAAAGCCAACTTAAGGGATTAGGCTCACACCAACCACACCAGAGACTTTTAGAGAGGAGGAAAGGACAACTAAGATAAGAGGACACTTGGCAGAGGCTTTGAAGAAACTCTCAAATATCAAAGTATAACTCCAAAGTACTCTAGACTACTCCAGACCCTTCGATTACTCCAGAAGCATCTGACACTTAGTTGGATTCAGAGTCAGACTGTACATTTACATCTCTCTCTTGGACATTTATATTTCCTTTTAGACTAGTTCCTTTTCTTATATTGAACCACCTTGGTTACTGTCTTACAATTTGCTACCATTGTATGATTTCTTTTTTCTTTCTTTGGACCATACTACGTAAATATGTATCACCTTACCTTCACTTACTGCAGACTGGAGTACAGGCTGGAGATACCGGAGTCACTATGTGTGCACCTGGAGTTCACTATTTAACTCTCCCAGTTTCGTCCATTTCATCACAATTGTGTCTTGACTCCCTTTGAGCAACACACTGAGATGAGCTTAGTTCTTTTTCTTAGATTAACTTGTAGCTAATGTTGCCTAGTATAGTTGCTACTTGTCTAGGTGAATATGATTGTATCTTGACTTCCTTTGAGCAACACACTGAGTATAGTTGCTACTTGTCTAGTATCTTTGACATGTTATGAGCCCCATCAGTACACACTAATAGAAAAAAGATACTTCACATAACTCCACAGACTCTACACTATGCCTGTCCTCTGCTCCAATGCATCCTCAGCATTTTCTTGTCCTCCACTCCAATGCTTATCAAACCTCACTATAACTTCTGAGTCAAAGCCCAACTGGCACTTGTCTGGTCCTCACTGGACCTTTGAATTATGAGATATGAATGCTGCATATCACTGTGAAACTACACCATGAGAAAGTCCTTGGTATCACACTTGGCATGGATGTATATTTGGGCACCACCACTGCTGTCTTCATGCCCTCCACTAGTATCTCTGGCACCTCTGCCAGCACCTCCATGTCTATGAGCATTAGTTCCACAGAGGACATTCAGAAGTGGATGAAGCATGATGAGAAAGTGCATGGTATTATCTAGGACCATATCTCTGACAGTCTTCCACTCTGCTATAGAGACCAGTATGTTTCTATGGACACTTTCATCACTTACACTTGTTCTCTTTGCCTTTGGACTTGTATTACTCATTAGACTCACTGACACCATAGGTCAAGCATACATTTGAGGCCATCAGCCCTCCTTCACCCATCTCAGTGTAGGAAACCAAGGTTCCCTATGGTTACATCAGACAATTTCCCTACTTTCTAGACAGTCCTTGACCTCATCCACATTGTTATCTCGCAATCTGGTCATGTCTTCATTCAGTCCGGTCACCAATCCAGATCCAGTTCAATCTGATTCAAGCAATCCAAGTCCATATCATGTCCATAGTCCATCCATCACTCATTGGTAAGTATTCAGTAGTGTTATACATACCATCCAGATTCTTCAACCCAGATTCATGTAGTTTGGTTGGACTTCTTAGTTTCTGGTACACAGTCCTGGGAATGCCTGGACTATAAAGTGTTGTTTTATGCTTATTATAGAGGTTCTCTTCTGCATTCAGATTAGTTCCTCAACTTTGTCTTTTCCTCATCATCATCTTTTGCATTGTCCTTGCTATTTGGCTGTGTCTGGTTTTCAATCCGCTTTTCTGGAATTCAATCAAGAGCTAGCCTGCCATTAGCAGGGGCATCAAGGTTACTTTCCACACCTTGTATCAAACTTGTCACATCATTTCCTGGGACGCACCATAAGTCCTGCTGGATATTCTCCTTTGTGTTCACTCTCTGGACTCCCTTGGGACAAACATATTATTCCCTTCTTATCAGTGCTAACCACCACAGGTCCATTTTACTTTCTTCATCTGGAGCCCACCGCAACAGAGCCAGATTGGATGCTTGGGAACACCCTCAGGCATACCTTAGTATTCATCCTTTGTGAAAATTTCTCGATCCTCACTTGTTGCTAACATTCCAATAGTCCCAGACATTCTGGACTTCATCTTTCTATTTTTGCACTAATCTTGATCTCATTCCAAGTGGTTCACAGATCTAGCAGAGGGTCATCAAGTGACTAACTAGCCAGATTTGCACTCTTCACAACTTTGCCATTTAGCCTTTTCATTCATCATCTTTCCATTTGAGTCACTGATCCATATTCTATATTTATATCTGCCCAATTATTATGTAATCCATTCACTCTTCTTCTTTTATTGATCCACTTCATTCCTGGGCCTTAATTCTGCTTTTCACATTTCCCATCCTCATTTGCAATGAAGTTCAGCCTTTACCCTCATGGCATGCCTATGTGGAGCAACTGCATTTCATTTTGATGGCCAAACCACTCACCTTGTCCGCTTTTTAGATGATATTGATGATGCCTGCACACAGATTCTGACGCTCTCAAGATCTCCTGTATGCTCTATTATGCGTTGCTTGATGAAGCAGAGTTATGGGAGTATACTGATGCTGCAACATTTGCCACTTTGGACTTGGATGCATTCATAGCTGAAGTCAAGTCATACTATCCTGGTTGCAAAAAAGCAGATAGGTATTCGAAAGCAGACTTGCTAACACTTGTCAATAGCTTATGCAGTCAGCCAATGCACACCTCCAGCAAACTTGGACAGTATCATTACCGCTTTATCACTTTTCACTGACTTTCCAACCTCAACAGCAACTTCCTATTTGAACTTGGCCTACCTCAGGACATCCGGTCTTGTGTCTGGTGCCAGTTATCGATAGTCTGGCTGGACATACATCCGGATGAGCCATATCCAGTTCAGGACATCCTTTTGGTGGCCATATTCCTCCTTTTCAATCATCCTTATCATCCTAAATCACTTGTTGCTAATCCACCATCCATTATTCACACTCCAGCACCATCACCAGCCAATCAACCATCTCTTGACCAGGCCTTGTTCTTGTCCACACCTATCAGCAATGCTTTGGCAACCTCTTCACCATCATATTCCACCTTCATTGCCGTCATTCCATCACCATCGTCATCAGCATCATCAATTGTCAAAATCAATTTGCCTATCATCAATTCCACTGTCCTAGTGTCACCACTGGGCATTCCATTACCTTTGCATTCAATCGCACCATCGCCTGCACAGCCACCCCCTATTCAGACACCATCGCCAGTGTCATCTCAAGTGTATCCCCCTTGTGCATTTTGTGGATTATCTGGACACTTCACTTGATTCTATGGCCTCTGCATCAACTATCTCACCCTAGGACTAGTAAGGGATCAAATGGTCATCTCTACCTTCCAGATGGATCACACATTCCTCATCTTCCTGACACTTTGTGCATCCAAGAATCTGTTGACCAGATACTATCTGAACAATGTGCTTTTTCATCATCTTTGTCAATTGCGGATTCTAACAGTCCCACGTCCATCTTCATCACCACTGCTGTGGTCCACAACTAGAAGACAATTTTATCTACCACATTGATCCATCAGTCCTGACCAACAATTCAGTCATTTGGCTACTCAGGATCTGGCGGTAGTCCCATATATCAATCCTATCACAATAGCACTGCATTCATCACTCTGGACTAACTCTGCACACCCACCAGACTCATTGCTCAAGTCCTCCATGTCCTTCATTTCAGATCCTGTTGAAGCAGACAATCCACCTCCTTATGTCTTTGTCTTCCCACTGACTTCTCTAGACTTGTCTCCCCCCTCTCCTGCACTGCCAGATGCAGAGGGTACCATTCCAGCAAAGCGTTCACATCTCAATGACATTCCACTTCATTTCCAGTCACACTAGCATTGCTTTCATTCTATGACTCACATCAATCACTTGCACCACATTTGGCAACTCACACCATTCAATCTGCTTTCAATCCGGTCGACATTTCAGACCCGGACCCACACTATTTGCCAAGTCCCCTGTGGTACTGTGATGCCCAGGAGGTCATCATTCTGGGTCTCCTGTGGAAGGGAAAGAACTCATCCTTTCCGTTCATTTCATCATTTTCATCATTGCACACTGACAATTCACCCTCGAGTATTGCACAGCCACACATATTTGTATATCCAGTCCCAGATTCACAGCCCCTCATCCATGCAGGGATTACATACTTTTTCATTTCAGATTTAGTTGATGAAAACAAGGCATATTTATCAGGCGTGGGCATAGTGAAGCACAACGAAGAAGACACTCAACATCATCCACTGTCATAATTCAACTACACATCAGACCTCACCCCATCCTTCAACATTTATCAAGTTTCTGCATCATTGCACACACCACCTGCCATCTATACCAGTCTACCACCATATGATAGCAGTTCCATCCTAGTATTTATCCAGCATATCCATTCCATTCTGGGTTTAGTCCGGTGCTCTCATTCCCAATCTGTGTTTATCCTGGGTTTCAACCAGCATTCATTCATCCAATCTAGTATTTACACAAAGATGGAAAAACAACACATTCTCTTCTCATTGCTAAACAAAGGGGCATGGTGCATTGTGCATTTGAAACATAATAAGTACATGTGGATAGGGGTAAAAGCGGACTGTTGGTTTATGCAAAGAAATGAAGGCCAGTATCGAGGCAGACTGTTGAAGTGGATTGTTTTTGTGTAAATATACATGATGGTAATGACTAACAAAAAAGAAAGAAGAAAAGAGATCAAGACAACTGTGCAGATGAGGAAGAGTTTTGCCAAAAGCATTGAGTCATTATTTTCATTTCACTCATATTCATTTTGTTTTGTTTCATGCTAATCCAAATTGTTCTCTGTGTACTACAAATGCCAGCAAGTTGGATTGGACAGGACAGGATTGGACACTAGAAAATCAGACTTGGACTCGGGCTCCTCAAGACCAGACACATGTGCTTGGGTTTCCTTTATAGATCTGAACAACATTGTATCTACATTGTGTGCTTTGCCAGCACCCTCTTGAGCTCTTCCATCACCCTCCTCAGATCGTTGCCTGCTTGTTCTGCTGTTGACATGCCAGCTGGAGATGTTGCTGGACTTCTTTGAATTCATCTGCCCAGTTGTTTGAAGATGGTGTGGATGAACCTGCTATCTTGCTCATACTCGCCTTCGGTGTAGTCACTGATTTCAGTTGTGGTCACAGTTTTGGCCTGAGCATAGGCACTTCATCATCATCTTTGTTGGGCACTTCAATTGCCTTCACAGTGCATTGTTGCTTTGGACACAGTTTGTCCTCCACCGGTTCTGCAATCGTTTGTCAATTTGTCTTAGATATATTCACAATTATCCATCATACACCATCACCCTCTCAACCCTTTGCTTTCATGCTTGCCTTCCCTTGATCAAGAGTCTTCTCACACTTTCAGCACAGATGCACACAGCAGTTGCACACCCACTCCAGTTGTTTGTGGCAGATGACTCCTCACATCGCACATTCCTCATATGAAATATCATGGTTGACCTTCTTTACCTCCTCCTTTGCCAACACTTGCACTTCCGCCATCTGCATCACCTGCCACATACACTGCTAGTCGTTCTCAGTGAGTCCACCACAATTGACTATGTTCACTACACACCATCCATGGTATCTCGACCACTGGCTTCAAGGAGCTGCTTCTTGACCTTGCTGTCTCTGTCTCCCTGTGTACTCCCATAGCCCGACTCACTTCCTCCATGTGACTCGCTGCATCCCCTGTCTTTGCCATTGCTGTCGACCCACCTGCATTCATTTCACCATCTTCACCATCTTCATCTTGCATCATTGCCATTCCTGCTGCCATTCCCTTGCCAACATTCCATGTTGTCCTTGTTTCATCAACACAATGCCTGTTTTGTCTGCCACCACATTTGCATTTTCGGATCCATCTTGTATGACAGTTCATGTTTGCCACACGTCTGCGAGGTCTTCACATGTGGCAATTTCATTGTCAACTTCTTTTGGCAGCTTCATTGCCACCTCGAGTGTGGATGCACAGTCCACTTTGCCCAGCAGAGCACTCTGTCAAGTTTTGAGTCAGCACAAGAATGAATAAAATAGTTATGGGGTACTCACAAACACAGCATCTCATTCATGTACCCAGTCCGCTTTTTCATCTGTGAACTCTTCTTTGTCGTCCAGTGCACATGCAGCGATGTTTTGTAGCTTTTCAACAGTGGTATTAACAGCCTTCTTCATGAGCATCTTCAGATCGTTTTCAAGTCATTCATGTGCACTGGCAGCACATAGTGCATTCATTTGAGCTGACATTTCAGATGAGACTTGAGTTGTGAAGAGTCATGGTGAAGAGAGAGAGCAAGAGAGTTGTCGGGCAGATGATGAACTTAGCCGAGTCACATCATGTCACAGCCACACATCACATAAGCAAGTCATGCTAACTAGGGACAATCAGCATTCAAGTCCCCTGTGGATGTAGGAAACCAAGGTTCCCTATGGTTACATCAGACAATTTCCCCACTTTCTAGACAGTCCTCAACCTCATCCACATCATTGTCTCACAATCTGGTCATGTCTTCATTCAGTCTGGTCACTAACCCAGATCCAGTTCAATTCAATTCAAGCAATCTGAGTCCATATTGTGTCCACAGTTCATCTGTCACTCATTCAGTAGTGTTTTTATCTTGTTCCCTGCGACAGACACATACATACCATATATACCATCTGGATTCTTCAACCTGGATTCATGTAGTCCAATTGAACTTCTTTCTTAGTTTCTGGTACACAGTCCTGGGAATGCCCAGACTATAAAGCATTGTATTTATGCTTATTATAGAGGTTCAACAAGTTTGGAGGCATATCCAAGCTTTGTGGCTAGCAGTCAGGAGGTCTCATCATTGGTACCTTCATAGCCTGACCATTGGATTAGATACAGCAGCTTGCAATTCCATCATCTACAGTCTATCTTGGAGTCAAGGATTTCAGCAATTTTATACTCAAGTTCACCTTCAACTTTGATCAGAGATGGCAGAGTCTGGATCTAGTTTATAATGGTGTTCAGAATGGATGGTTCTAGTTGAGATACATGGAAGACCAGATGTATGGCCTTTATGGAGTCAGGGAGTTAGAGCATGAAGGAGTGTGTGCCAGCTTGTGTTACTATGGTATAAAGTCCAAGATTCTTTTCGGACAACTTCTTGGAGGATCAAGGAAATCAGAAGTACTTAGCCTTGATGAAGAACCTGGTCACTGACTTTGAAGTCTGGTACTGGAGTCCATCTGGCATTTGCAGGCCCTTGGTAATGTTTCTGCATGGCAGCCATTTCTTCACAGAGGAATTAATGAAGGAAATCAAGATCAATAGAATATTCTCATGCTCAAGCAGAGGTGAGATCACACTTGGGGTGCACAGTCATGTTCAGATGGTAGCTCTTGTTATCAAAGAATGAAGAGACACCAGTGGTCACATTCATAGCATTGTTGTATGCAAACTCTATGAGAAGCAGGAGTTCAGACCAGTTGTCCTGTTGATAGTTACAGCAAATTTGGAGGTACTGTTTCAGGGTCTGGTTCATGTGTTCTGTTTGACTGTCTCCTTCTGGATGGTATCTAGAGGTGAAATGGAGCTGGATGTCAAGGACTTTACTGAGTGAGTGAAAAAAGTGGGATATGAACTCCATACCTCAGTCAGAGATGATGTGGAATTGGACCCCATGCTTGGAGAAGAAATAATTTTGCCAACTCCAGGGACATCACCTTGTTGTTGGTCAGGATGAAAATGCATTGTTTGGATAGGCAGTTGACAATGATCAGGATTGTGGTATGTTTGGAGGAGGCTGGAAGTTGCTAGATGAAGTCCATGCAAATAGAATTCCAGGGCCTCTCAGGGATGGAGAGCTGCTTGAGGAGTCTGTAAGGCTTGTGCCTAGGGACCTTGGCATGGACACAGTCTGTACAAGAGGATATGTACTCCTTGATGAACATCTGGATGTCAGGCCAGGTGTATTCTCTGCAGATCAACTCTAGCATGCAGTTTTGTTCAAAATGTCTGGAGATCAGATAATCTTGTTTATGTCAGAGTGCTTGAAGTCGGAGGTTTTTGGTGTCTGGGATGTAGATATGGTCATCTAGATGGAGGAACCTGTTAGAGTCAATGGTCCAGTGGGAATTAGAAAAATCATTAAGATGGGCTAAAGCAACAGGATTGAACTCAAGGAGTGAAAGGATATTGGCATGAAGAAACTTGGAGTCATATAGGAGGCTTGTCTGGAGTACTGGGTTTGCAAGATAAGTAGTCTCACACTACTCCAGACTGTTCTCATACTACTCCAAACCTTCTCATGCTACTCTGGATGCATGGACTTGATAGGTCTTGTTACGAGTCTAACCTATCCAGGATGCCCCTATTCAACAGACTTGTACGATTCTTTTTCATTCTTTTATCTTATTTTATCTTATCTAATCTCGGAGATTGCGTGTG
>JBBPUA010001029.1:0-10180 GCA_038094355.1 Afroboletus lepidellus | reverse complement strand
CGTCCTCATCCTCATCCTCGCCCTTGTTCTCAGTCTCGTCCTCGTCCTCTTCTTCGCCAACGCTCGCCTGTTCCGATCGCGTGGAATCACCTCCACGAGCTTCAGCCGTCCGTTGCGTGACGACCCGACCCTCCTCCCTTGCCCTCTCCTTGCACCGCGCTAAAATCTGACTCAACGCGTCGACGTACCCCAATGGGTCCCCTGACCAATAATACACGCGTGCGTGGAAGACCGTCAACTCGAATGGATGCACGAGGTCGGGCGCGCTTTGACGCGGCGCGGTCGCAGAGCTGGCGAGCGAAGGCGGGAGCGCAGATGGCTTCTGGGAGGGCGTCCCCGGGAGCTGCGCGATTCCACTCAGGGGAGAGAGGGGAGAAGATGTCGGGAGTGCGGGAGAAGAAGGCACAGGCGTGGAGCCTGAACCAGGAAACGTACCGGGAACAGACGTCGCGGGGACGGCATTGAGGACGGCGAACAAATTGGTGCATTCCGCACAGGCTTGATTCGTCAGGCGGAGGCGAGCGAGCGCTGATAGGCGAAGAGACCAGAGCTTTGACGTGATTGAGCCACAGGTGGCTCTACGCGGATCGTACTCACATCCAAGATTCTGCCCAAATCTTCGGGGTCACTTGCAACAATCCTATCGCGTGCCATTTTTGCTAACGCACGCCACGAATTCGACATCTAGCAGAACGAGTCGTTAGAAACCAGAGCATTAAGCAGGCAGGCAAGGCCATGGATACTTTCACATTCAAAAGTACCTCGCTACATTAGGGGAATACAACAACCGCCACCCAGCCACACGGGGGCGTACAGAAAATAAGAGGGAGAGAGAAAGTAAAATCACAAAGGAACGTGTGCAGATACGGGATACAGCGCTATAATGAAAATGCGTATGGGACAGATGAAGATAAGGCGAGAGGATGCGAGGGACGGAGGGCAATGTTGAAATGCGGCGGATTGAAAAAATGGAGAAAACTTTGCGCAAACAACTCACGACCATCTCGTGGACGTCTCTGCCTGCATACTCCCCAACCACGTCTCTCCGTGGCCTCTGTTCAGCGGAAACATACTTTGTCAAAAGAGCACCGAGAGGGTCAGTCTGAAAACAAAGGTCAGCGCCAAGACAGACGGGGGAAGAGAAAGGGCATGTACAAAAGTGGGTGGTGGTCTCTCATAATCGCCTCTGATGTGGGGAGGGGAGGGGGAGGAGCTTTGAGTACGGGGGGGATGAGGGTCTGAGTTGGGGGGAGGACCACGCCGGCCGGAGAGCGGGAAAGCGAGGCAAGGAGATGGAGACAGAGGATGACCCCGAGGACCACTTGGGTGCCAACCACCACACCAGAGGATGGGAAAAGGAGAAAATAAGGCGTACATTCGGAATAGGAAGGAACATGCTCGGGGTGGTGAGACGCGGGATGTAGACAGGGGCGGGCGATGGCTGGACGGGTGCGATCTGAGGCATCTCCTCCTCGGACTTGGGCAGATCCGCCATCGGCGCAGGTGCAGGAGACGCGGGTGCCCCGTCGTCGACCTTTTCGGAGTTCTCGTCGGAGTGTGAATAGACGCTGTCGAAGCGGGCATCGGACATTTTGTGTTCGGAGCCTGTGACAAGTGTCCCGGAAGCATCCGAGTGTGATTCCGTGTCGAACGGTGGCTGTGACTGCAACAAAGAATCGCGATCCGTCCTCTGCGAGCTCTCCACCTCGGGCGTCTTGACCGAGTTGCTGATGTCGATCACGTCCGAGTAGTCCCGCAACGAGGCCACCGTCGTGCTCCCGTCGGCCGTGTCTCCGCACGACCCAGGCGACTCCGGGCCCTGGTAGCTGACCGCCTGTTTGTGGCTCGATTCGACCATGCGCTCCGACGGCACTGCGGGCGCAGAGAACAGTCGGTAGCGCTTGCTGCCCATCCTCCTGACTTTGTGCAGCACATTGTGATGCTCCTTTCCAGTCGTAGAAGCCGTACGGGGGCGCAGGAATCGAATGAATCGAGTTCGCTCCGAAGTATCCGCCAAGGAGACGGAGGATGAGGAAGAGTCGTCTAGATGGGAGACTGTGTCGGCGCTAGAGTAGTCATAGCTGTCAAAAGTGGAACAAGTTTCCCGCTTGTGTTTCTGCGAAAACTTGCGTTTGACGTCATGAACGAACTCTTTGACTTGCTCCTTGACGTGCATGGCGAGGGAGTATGAAAAGTGGCGCTAAAAAGTGTGCAGGGGGTTGTTGTGGTAAAGACGTGCCTAAACCCTATGGCCGGCTGCAGCGCGGCGGATAAACAATCAGCATGCAACGACAAGAGTCGAGAGAGCATACCTGCAGGTCTATGCACGTTGTGAGGACGGAGAAGGGGCTTTATATCGGACGGGCGCCGGCCACTCTACACGAGGCAAGGGAACGTGGCAACTGCCTGGCGATGTCTATGGTCACAGAACAACGGGCATCAAGGGGGAGAGTAGTATACAGGGTACTACTTTGGCAGGGGCAATATGAACGGGGAATCTCGCTGGGGACCTGTCTCCTTTATACTATTCGGCTTCCTCTTCGGGAGACAACCCAGCCCACCCAAAGCGGGCAACGTCCGGGGCGCCCGACCACTAGAAAAGCCGGCGCACAAAAAAAGACGGCGCATACGATTGGCAGGTATTCCGTGCACGAGACACGAAATACGTTCTCAGCCAGAGATAATCTCTGGCGTGTTCTCACGAGTCTTCATCTCACCTCGTCTCTGTCCCCACGGTCTGACACGGGGGAAATGGGTATATGCACAACGTTAACCTAGTTCCAGTCCGACGTCACGGCGTCCACCAACCAGCATCGTATCTCCCCTAGCACTTGTCTTACTTATCAATATGGCCGCCCTGCGTCTGGGTGCCCACTAGCCTCTATGACATCGAGCGGCGCGGCCGTGTCCATACCTCTGATGCACGCTCACACTGGATATTCTCGTTCACATCGCATCGATCCGATGCGGCAATTCTTTTACCAGCTCTTGTTATGGTCGACCCCAGTACAGAGGATGTCCCCTGTACCCGTAAATAGTTACAGAGTCGAGACCGAGGAACCGACATAGGTACGCGCTCCACCGTCGGAATACAAACAGCCCGCCTTTGCTGTGCCCCGCCCCCGAGACCACAACGACAAGGTCCCCGCGAACCGAATTGATTGACAGACGAGCCGCCTGCAAACTGGATACAGCCTCGACGTACCTTGTGCACAAGGCACAAAGGCACACCCTTTGTGCCTCTCAAGGGAAGACGTCGGCGCCAGAAATGTCGCGAGCACCGTGGTGTGTCCGTTCACATATCCATGGAAGCTTGCCACGTGGAGAGTAATTGTGTCGTCAGAAAACGGGTGCAAGACATTCACAATAAGAACGGCTTGAGAATATTTGTTTGGCTACAACAAACAACGATTCATATCAGTGTATTTGTCTCCTGGCACAGCGCATCATGTTTGGTCGGGTCTTCCTCGTCCTAGCAACTGTTCTCTTGCTCCATGGTGCGTGCTGAAGAGCATTTGTCTTACGAGCGCATTTTCACGACGCCTACAGCTGCATATTCTGCATATGAACGCAAGTGACGCCCACCAGCGCCTGCTGTCGGTTTTCTGACCCATCCCCCAGATTTATCGCGCCTCAAAGCACTCGGGCGACCCGAAGGAACTCTCCCACTGAACGTGCGTGCTATTTACATGGCTTGATATTCATCCATCTCATTTGTCGAAAGACTGTATATGAAAGCGTCTTTGCGCTTATCCTCGGAACACTTGGTGCTTCCCTCAACGCTCCACCCCTAAAGGACATAACTTGGGCTAGCGAAATGAAAAAGAGGTGGGTTTTGAGCAATCCATTCAGAGCAATAAGCAAATACTCCTTCAGAACTGTCGACGAGATGGACTCCCGATTAGGTTTTGCAAATTACCATTCTCGAGGGAAATCATTCCTCGTGCCACCACCCTCAGGACGGACTTGTCACTAGTTCGTGTGGAATGTATATTGTGATATCATCATACTAGACATGTACTTCCGATAACGCACGTGGATGCGCCATTCAATCGTCGTCATCACCAGCAGCCTTCTGCTTTTTCTTCTTCTCCTTACGTGCTCTCCGCTTCTCGGCCTTGTCAGCAGCCTCGTCCATGGCCAGGAAATCGCGTATGGAAGGAAGAGCTGACGATTCAAGTGGTTTAAGTCGTATTTCTTGCGGTCCTTCCTCAGCGACCATTTGCTCTGGAAGAGGCGGTGATTTTTCTGGCGGAGGAGCTGAGGCCTGCCTAACCCTTGGCCCAGGCCCGGGCTCGCCAAACCAGCCTTTGGCACCAGCAGAAGGAATAAGGGAGGCAGTTTGTTCGACTTCTCTGGTTTCTTCAGTGTCGCGGTCCTCTTCGGATTCCTCGTCGTCTTGGAAAGCCTGGTAATCCCCAGCGCCGGTGAAGATGTCAAAATCTTCATCCAGTGGTGTGGACTCGCATTCTGCCGGTTTTTGAGGCATCTTGGATGATGAAGGTTTTGGGATGTCCGGTTTCTGTGGCGTTTCTTCGGCTAGTTTCTGATCAGTTCCCGACTGTACAGGAGCACTCTCAACTTTCTGCTTCTTCTTCTTGTTCACCCTCTCCTTTCCATCCTTAACCTTTCTCTTTTTCGACTTCTCTTCTGTTAGTCCAATGGGCTTGAATTTTCCGGCTTTCTTGGTTGTCTCGATTGTGTCTTTTGCTGACTTTTCGATAATTGGTGGGTCCGCAGACTCTGGCTTGCCTCCATTCTGCCGTTTGGCCTTGAGATCACAGATGATTTCTTTTCGAGTGCGCTTTTTCGGTTCGGTGGGTTCAGATTGAGCAGTAGCTTCCGCGAACGCTTGTTCGAGGGTTTCATCATCTTCTGTGATGGTAGCATGCCGGGCACGATTTTGTTCAAGGAGTGACATGTCGAGACCTTTGACAAGGATAGTGTGTTGGCTATCTCCACCAAGATACTTGCGCTGTTGCTCAATCTAAGTACACTTCAGTAAGGGCACACCATGATAAATCGACTAAAGACGCACGACATCCTTGTCTTCGTTGCCTATCCGTTTCTCGAAATCCTCCAACACTGCTTCGACCTGGAATAGGGCATGAGACAGCAAGCCCAAGCACTAGAGAAGACGAGACGGACTTCAGCATACTCGTTTGCGATTCCGTCTCTCCTCTCCGCGGCGCGGTCGCGATACTTGCCTTCGGGCTTCTTCACCTTGCGAGGTTTGAATGCAGGTTCTGATGATGCAGAAGTCGAGCTGGCAAGGCTGTGAAAAGGTTCGAGGAGTGGAGGAAGGTTGTGACGAACGCTTTCCGTGGTTTGCTGTCTGTGGTGGCTTGTTGGACATTAGGCTGTAGTCGTCGTGAGCTTGAGTTTACCAAAAGTTGTCGGAATGCATTCTGACTCGAGCACTCGTCAATTTCGTTCGTAAGGTTGTTTGGGAATCCTACCTGATCCATGGTGTACGGTATGCTTCAGCGACTGATTTGGGATTTTCGCAGGCGTTGTTTGTTGTTGTTAGATTCAAAAGCTTTTACCTTTTTTGGCTTGGTTAGTCAGCTCGTCACCGAAAATGTCGTGACGTCGGCTATGTTTTCCACCGGAGTCGGCTTGCCGAAAAGACCGCCTAGACTCTCACATTCCAACCCTCGTTTTGTCGCGCGGTGTGTGCATTGTCTCCCCTCATTTTTGGGTCCAGAAGTGCCTACCATACGACCGACTTCTGATTCCATATCGATTGCCTGTCCTGATCGCATGCTCATGCAGCCATAGTGCGGAGGACCACTGGCACCCTCGATTTGATATCTCGAAAAAAATGCGTCAGATGCTCATGCTCTCCCGTTGTGTATCGTCGAATCCCACAACGCGTGGCGGTAGGCTATTAAGCTTGTTCCCTACTCGGACCACACGACTCCCTCAATCTCCACCGACCCACTCTTGTCTTTCAACTTCTCGCTCAACCGCCTTGCCCGCTCGCACAATGCCGCCCACGCCGTGGACGCCCAGTGAATATCCCGCCGCTCGCCGTTCCGATCATGTGGACGTGTACAAGAGTGAAAAACAGGACAAAGTCCACGTGGCCGATCCCTATCAATGGCTCGAAGAGAACACCAAAGAGACCGACGCATGGACCACCGCCCAGGACGCCTTCACTCGAAAACACCTCAATAAAAACCCCGATCGTGTTAAATTAGAAGAGGTGATCAGAGCGAACACAAATTACGAAAAGGTGCGATCGAACGCGTGAAGGTGTACACACCGTTATATCGTTGACGATGGCTTCGTTGCAGTTTTCCGCGCCAGCTCTCAAGTATGACGGGAGGTGGTACTGGTACTATAACAGCGGCCTTCAAGCACAACCGGGTTGGTCATCTCAGCGAAGAAACCATACCACATTCAGCTTTGATTCCTTTCAGTGCTCTACCGGTCAACCGATGAAAAATTACCAGACTTCTCCAAGGATGGGGGAGCCAAGGGCGAGGTATTCTTCGATCCCAATTTGTTATCGGATGATGGCACTGCAGCCCTTGCTGTTACCGCCTTCTCACGGGACGGCAGCTATTATGCCTACGGTATCTCCCTGTCGGTGAGATCCGCTCTCGTTTATGGCTTAGCGTCACAGCTGACTAACCTCTGGCTGACTGCAGGGTAGTGACTTCTGCACGATTTATGTTCGTGAAACCAGCAAGCCGCTTGCGGCCGTTGACGGCAAGCGTGACCACCACCAAAGCCGCCTCAGCGACGAAGTCCGATTTGTCAAGTTTTCTTCGGTTTGCTGGACCCACGACTCCAAGGGATTCTTTTACCAGGCATGTCCTGCCCGTCCCGGGTACCTGACATGCTCTCACCGCACTATCTAACGGAACTCTCTATTTTTCCGACAGCGATTCCCAAGCCGCGAATCCCATGGACTTGCCACGGAAGACAACGCAGGCACTGAAACAACCGGAGATAAAGATGCGATGCTTTACTACCATAAAGTCGGCACCCCGCAGTGTCAGTCCATTCGCAGGGACTCACGTGCTCACTGACAAACATGACCGTTCTGTCATTAATTGCTGCTTGTGGCTTCCGTGTTTCGCCCTTCCAGCGCAGGATATCTTGGTAATGAAAGATACCGAACACCGGGAGTGGATGTGGGGACCATCCATATCGGAGCTAGATGGGAGATACTTGTTCATGAGTGTCTCCAGGGATACTGCAAGGGTGAGTATTTTCCCTCCGTTTCTCCGGAGCGTCATGTCACTCAACCCGCATCATCGGGCATTTTAGAAAAATTTACTTTGGGTCGCGGACTTGCAAGAAAATGAAATCGGCCAAAATATCAAGTGGGAGAAGTTAATAGACGAATTTGAGGCCGAGTATACCGTGTATGTATGGTTTCATTCTTTCCTACGGTTACCGACGCTGTCTCGCAGTATCGCGAACGATGGAACCAAGTTGTACCTTCTTACCAACAAGAATGCCCCGAGGCACAAAGTCGTCACGATTGACCTCGCTGATCCAAAACGTGCGCAAGTAGACCTGATCCCCGAAGAAAAGGATGCGTCGTTGGAGGACATATCCGCAGTCGGAAAGGACAAGTTCGCACTCGTTTACAAACGGAATGTCAGTTGGTTCACTAGCATCTCACTTCCAGCATCTCCTGACGCAATATAAATGATAGGTCATCGATGAAATATACCTCTATTCCATGGCTGGCGAAAAACTGACACGCATGTCACCCACTTTCGTTGGAGCTGCCGAAGTGTTTGGTCGTCGTGCACTTTCGGATGTCTTTATTTCCATGACAGGTTTCACTAACCCTGGTATTATCGGACGCCTTGATGTGAATAAGTTCGACGCTACGGCGTCCCTGGAGTCAGCATGGAGTATATACCACGCAACGGATGTGAAAGGTCTCCAGCCTGATGAATTCACTGCGGAACAAGTATGGTATGAGTCCAAGGACGGGACCAAGGTACCAATGTTCGTCGTAAGGCACAAGACTACCAAAGCAGATGGTACTGCGCCGGCTATCCAGTACGGTGAGCGCCTTCGTATATATATATGGTTGGACGTTGATCGACGGATGAAAAAGGGTACGGCGGTTTTAGTATCTCTATCAATCCATCCTTCAGCCCTTCGATTCTTACTTTCCTGAAGTCCTACGGTGCTGTCTACGCCTTACCGAATATTCGAGGAGGAGGCGAATTCGGCGAAGAATGGCATGAGGCTGGAACCAGGGAGCGCAAAGTTCGTGTTTTGCAACCGGCAGGGAGTGCTGTTGACCGTTCGTAACAGATCAACGTCTTCGATGACTTCATCGCTGCTACGTAAGAGTTTTAACACTCGACCAACGGCGCGTCACATTGAATTTTCTCGCTCGTGTCGTGTAGTGAGTATTTGGTGAAGAACAAGATTGCAGCTGCCGGGAAAGTCGCCATCAACGGTGGTTCCAATGGAGGAAAGCAGTATCGCGACTTGTTCGATAATGCCACTCTGATAGACGACCCACAGGCTTACTGGTTGGTGCTTGCGTCAATATCGCCCCGCCAGGTACGTTTGGGGCTGCGGTCGCGGAAGTGGGGGTAATGGACTTGCTCAAGGTACATATCTTTCCCCGCTGACTTCGTCGGCCTCGGCTAACAATGCTTTTCGAGTTTGCGGACTTCACGATAGGTAAGCGACGCTGTCAGCTTTTTCGGTTATGGAACTCTAACCTGCCATAGGCAAGGCCTGGACCGCTGATTATGGCGACCCACATGACCCACATGACTTTGATTTCATCTATCCTATCTCGCCGCTTCATAACGTGCCCAAGGATAAAATATTACCGCCAGTATTGCTGATGACTGCTGATCGTACGTGTAACCGTCATACTCTCAATCATCTCTCGTAATCGCAGTTGAAGACGACGATCGGGTTGTCCCGCTACACTCGTTCAAGCTTGCCGCAACCCTACAGCACACGTTACATCATAATCCACACCCTCTCCTCATACGGATAGACAAGAAGGCTGGGCATGGAGCCGGCAAGTCCACTGAGAAACGGTACGTATCCAAAGTCGTCATGGTGGTCTCCCATTGGGCGACCACGTTGATCTGAACTGATTATCTTATGATTGATCATGTACCCTGATCGATATCAGCATTCAAGACGCCGCGGACAAATGGGGCTTTGTGGCTCAGTCCCTCGGACTGGAGTGGCAAAATTGAAGTTGATTTGCATATCCGCATGTCGGTTCCTCTGCCACACAAAAACAGTGTTTGTTGGTGAGCTAAGCCCATATATCGAGGGCACATTCCTTCTACGTGTTTGCTTTGGTCTGGGAATAGATGGCGAATTGATAGCGGGCCGGAGTGATACTGTCGTGCCCATGGTAGCATGAACTCGTGATCAACCTTGTGTCATTTCACTATGCCAGTACAGACCGGGAGACTCGACTTGATCCAATGCAAGGATGCTCAAGATGAGGATTTAGGAAGAATGTCAGTTTTGAGTACGCGTGTTGCTTTCTGCCTTGGGACAGGAGCTGTGGGAAGCATTTCATATTGCGGGACAAAAAGAAGAAAATAAGGTGAGGAAGGACAGACCATTTGTGTTCTCTGTGACGTAAAACTGGCGCAGGATCATAATCGCGTCTTCTCGAAGATACCCACCAGCAGCTTTGTACGAAGGGTGTACGGGGTGCTCGAGGCTGTGGAATTGGGACGATCAATCTCATCAGTGATTGATGTTATCGCATTTCTCCTCACCGCTCGTTCACTCCCAACACGCTTCCACATCCTCCAAACTTGTCGTTCTCGCATCCATAGAACACCTGACGGATGCCCAGTTGACGCAGCGCTGACGCACACATGATGCACGGCTCGACGGTCACATAGAGCGTCGTATTAGCAAGCGGATAGCGTACGGCCGAAGCCGTGTCCTCGAGGATGAGATCGATGGCTTCGAGTTCTGCATGCCTCGAAGCCTGTGGACAACTTCGAGATGAGTTCGGGTCGGGAGGAACAGGGCCTAAACATACGTTCTGTAGCTGATTTGTTTTGTTGCGTGCCTTGGCTATGATAGCGTCATTCCGGACAAAGACGCAGCCGACGGGTACCTCTCCGGCCGCAAGCGCCTCCTGCGCCTAATGAATGTCAGGAGGGATGATCGTCTCGGCGGGTAGAACTTACCATCACCATGG
>JBBPUA010001028.1:0-10183 GCA_038094355.1 Afroboletus lepidellus | reverse complement strand
CTGGGCAAGATCTTTCCACCTCCAACAATATGAGTAGCCAGCAGCGACAGATTCGGGGTGGACTGCAACAAAAACCGTCGATTCAGTTTGAAAGCGCCCCTCGTGTCTCCTCCACTTCGACGTCCGTTGAAACTCGGCATTTCTCTGTGCCAGCGAAATCATCCGTGGTGATAGAAAACTCGCTGTCTGAGATCCAGCAATTGCATCGCCAGGAGACGGATCACATGCTCCTCATCATGAAGGCTCGGCTCGAGGAGCATCAGGGGCGGGAGCGCGGTTACGAAGATCGGCTCGAGACTCTTCAAACGGAGAGGGAGGGGCTGTTGCGAAAGTTGTCCTCCTCAACTTCCGAGATCTCCGTGCTTAAGATAAGGCTTGGCATTTTCGAGGGCAACCATTTAGAACCGGCACAGTCGTACGATGATTTAGATGCTGCCGTCACCACCGCGATCACCATTATTGTTCCCACAATCATCACCGTCACTACCCAAGTCAAACAGTGGAAAGACGCTGTTTTTTTGGGGGGGGAAGATTTCGCCATCTCGAAGTCAGATCTGGACCAGCTCTCCCTGTCCATGTCCAATGCTGCTACCCAGGTGACCAAGCTTCAACTGGATTATAGCGAAATAAAGAAAGAATTTATGTCTGTCCGTCATCGGCTGGCAACGACCTTATTGTTATGTGACGAGAAAGATCGCTTTACTACCTCCATCGCGAACGAAGACGCTGCGAAGGGACAACAGATCATCACTCTACGCAGAGACAACGATTCGCTTCGGCACGATATCTCTGCCATGTCCGCTGAAAACGAGGAACTAAGACGGCACCGCGAAACGCTGTCGGCGCAGCTCGCTTCTGCGCGGAAGGGACTGGCGTCGACCATAGATAAAAATGATACCACCCCCCTCCTCACGGATCAAGTAAGTTGCTCAGTTGAAGGGGTCCGACGCAACTAAAACGGGACAGATCAATGCTCTACGTCAAGAGAACGAAACACTGCGGAGAGACTTCGAGGAGATGGAAGAACTTCGGAGGCGTTGCGCCACGCTGACCCAGGAACGCGACTCTGCTCGGAATGAACTTCACCAGAATCAGGGTCTCCAGGAGCGCTGCGACGTGCATTCGAAAGAGATCATCTCTCTACGTGACGAACTTCACATAAAGGGGATGCTTCTTTCGGAACAAGAGCGTTCCATAGCCTCCATCACTACAGACCGTGATTGGGCTAGGAACGAAGTCGCTATGAAAGAGGAGCTTGTCACGACTACGCGCCAGAAAGCTGAGCAGCTTCAGCAAGAGCTCTCTGCCTTCCGGAAAGACAAGGCAGCTCTCCAGGACCAATTTGATATACAACTAACAGAGCTGAACAACCTTCGCGAAGAGCTGAATCGACTCAATGTTGTCCCTCAGACAGTTGGTGGCGGAGCATCCTGCAGACACCTTGTAGGCTATTTGCGTCGTGCCTTGGCAGAGAAGGAGAAGAAGATAGAGGAACTTCTTCAAGTCCTGGACCGTGCCGCAGGCACATCTCGGGGAAAAGGTCCCCGGGAGTCGCATGAGAATCTGTCTGAAGATTTTAGGGCCTTCGGCAACAATCTCAAAATGAAGACATCTTTAGGTGAGACCGCCAAGGGTACCTTTGATTGTCTCACAGGGCAGGTTAGTGTCATGACCGGCATGATTCTCGGACTGTGCAGGTGAGAAATGGAACATGTATTATATGTAGAGCTCACAAGTCAGAATAGAAGCCGAGACCAGCTAGGGATGAGCAGTGAAGACGGGTGGGACCGACTCGCGGATCGTAGAGTTACGAGTCCGATGTGCCAGGCTACAAGGCCAACTGGGTGAGTGCGGTGAGGTAGGTGCAAGCGGCGGGCGGAGAGCGCAACGAGGTGGCGGCAAGAGACATGCCGCTTAGGTAGCCCGTCTGAAGTAGCACTTTGCCGCCACGCCACTCCGAGTCGTGCCTCGCTAAAGCACATGCATAGTCGTTTCAGCTCTTCCAGCAATGTGACTTCCATTCTCTCGCCATCGTTTGGAAAGCGCTCATGAACGTTCGACTATTTATGCCATGGGCATGCTCGGCAAGGTCTCCGAAGCCACCGCAATACTTCTCGTAAACATTCCTGATGAATGTACTGTGCAGTAATTCGTCTAGCGTTGACACATAGAACCTGCCTATTCCCTTGATCGGAGTGATCATATTCGCCTTGGCTTCTTCTAACCAGTATATCTCTCCATAAGGGGCACTTTTATACCCAGGGTTTATGACACCGGGATGGCGACGTCGTGACTAAAATACGGACCACTGATGGTCACTGCTGACCGGGCAAGACCAGATATAGTGGAACTCACCGTGTACGGAAGTAGAACAGGTGTCAGAGTCCCAAAAGCCCTTCGACGATGTGATCGAATAACTGATAAGTTTAGGTAAATGATCATCCTATGTACAGAGATCATACCCATTGATCAAACTGTCGAGGCGCCCGATCCAAGGTATGTTATGCGAGCTGACAAAGCCTGGAATAACGACCGAGCCACGCTAATTCGAGGAGCATCTGGGAAATGAATTTTCCGAACGTCCGAAAAACTGTCCGAGTGAGCACTGGTGTTTGGGGCGGAGCTTCAATGTGCGGGCGGGAGTCACGCTGTCAATGAGGTTGATGAGGACATGACACCGGGGCCATAATCCCAAAATCACAAGGCAGAAAGGGCAGGATTAGCTATAACTACTATGTCGAGGATGACGAAGACCCGAAGATGACGGGACAGCGAGCATGACCACCATGTTGACAATGACAACATGGCACCAGGACCATGACCACGGGACAACGACGAGGATATGGCACGCCGGCAAGATAGCTACCGTCACCACGGGAAAACAACAACAATGTGGGGGACATGATTGTGATGGCGTGACTGCGACATCGACTTGCATGCTTGCTCACATGTATGTCACCAGACGCTGGCAGACAACGGCAGACACTGGTGGATGAGGTGGTCTGGTGCTCATCCTCACCCATCACTGAGTCACGACGACCTGTGCTGAGATCATTAGGTACGAGGCCAGGTCAGCCCTGAAGACGACCCAAGGACCTGCCACACGACTTATCAGCAGCACCGGGACCACCCGATGTACCGACAGATGGTACTGGCTAGCTGCAACGAAATGTATACCTGTCGAGTAGTGTATTATCCATCTTCGTGAAAGCACATGTTACTGTAGCAAAACAAAAATGTGTGTGTATGCTCATTGTCTGCAACGATGCAGTGGTCATGGCAGATGGCGGGAGTTGGCGGGAGTGACATTCTGATTGAAGCTCCGCTCCAACCTGAACCATGTCATGTGACGTGTTCGGACAGCTTGGATGTTTCGGAAAGTATAACTCCGAGACTTTTTGATGAATTCACGCCTAAATAGTACAGGATACATTCGAAAATCCATCACAATACATCCACCGTGCGTACCCTCTCCAACACCTTCGCGAGTGCAAAACCCTGTTGGAATCGTACATTGATGTTGCTGTCCGCTGCGATCCGCTTATAACCCTGGATGCGCTGATCCGCCTTGAATAAGAGTGCTCCAAATGGCTGTCTCAGACGGGCGACGAGCCGTCTGGCACATATCTCTCGGTCCATTATCACTGGTTCAATTGGAGAAGAAAGTGACGACGAAGGGGGAACATAGGGCAACGATGAATGGGCGTGTTCCACGACTACGCCTCCGTCGACCATTATGCCATCCAGACCATCCTGTTCCATCTCGTCATCATCTGCGTGTGGTGAAGGGGGTAGCATTATGTCATTTTCCTCCAAAAGACACCCTAACCAAGGATGGACGAGATATAGAGGCCCAAATTTGGTGAGATCATACTTCGTCCGGATTTCCACCAGCCCGAAAGGGTCAGTCCTCACGTGATAAACACGAAGGACCCCGTTCGTGCCAGAAAAGGATAAACGCGGGAGTCGGAATGTCATGCACGAGATGGTCATCCGGCTCTCTGCAAACCTAGGTGTGGGGAGCTCTCGAAGACGATCGTAGAGCCTGAGTGCTCCATCAAGGTCGAATGGAGATGTATGAGAAGCAGAGATGATCGTGTCCATCTCCATATCTAAAATCTGCGCGGGGATATGTGATGTCACAGGTCCGTTGTACACAGACACATGAGTTGGTAGGCAGCTGTTGAACGGGCCGGAGTCGCCGGACCACGCAAGGATACTAACATCCCCAGATCTGGTGACAACATTTGCCAACAGGCGCCCGAGGGCGCCCTCTCCTTCACCGTATATCGCTGGTATGCCAGAGGCTGAAAAGATGCCAAGCAATGAGTAGGCTTCATCTTCAACGAGTGTGGTCTTTCGGGTCGAGGCGAGACGCAACTTTTCACGGATGCTGCCGAGTCCTGGACGAAGTGCCATCAATTCTTCTGCAGGCACCCCCGTCGCTTCCTCCATCTCTGAAATCACCTCCCGCGATTCTTTGTGGTTTTTGAGCTGCAGATCGAGGTACAATGTCCAGTCTTCGGTGTAAAAAAGGACAACCTTGGCTGCAACGTATTCCTGGAGGGTCCATGCTCGTGTGTTCCATATGCTTCTCATCAGGGCGCCAAGCTGCGACAATGATGAAACGCCACGAAGGTAGACGATTGTCAGGGCAGATCCCTCATACCACTTGAACATGGCAACGAGGGCTTCTTGGAGTACAAAGTTGTCCGATTTGTTTATACAGCATGTGTCGCTCCAAGCCCATATAAATCCATGATCCCGAGCAAACTGGCAGAATGTCTGTAGCTTTCCGTGCGTCAGGGACGGCTCTAGGGTATACACAGAGGTGTTCATCACGTCCTGAAACAATGGCTCTCCGGGTTCCCATCTATGCGACAGCATGACGTATCGGAAGTACTGACGTACTTCGCGCTTGATCCGGACATAGTCAATGCGTGTTGTCATGGCTGAGACAAGCTCTTGATATATGCCCAATGATTGGAATGCAGACTCGAGACACGCTCTGTTATACATACGACCGTCAGTCGTATTGATGAGCTCACGTGGCAGACGGGCGGTTGTCTGTTGGACGAGTTTGCGAATTGCTGCTCGTGTGCTCGACGAGCGAATGTAGCGATCACCAAACTCTGTCGACTAACGTAAACATATTATTCCCATATCAAGTAAACCGGGTATGCTCACTCTGAACCTCTGGGTCACATGACTCCTCCAGCTTCAATAGCATCTCCTCAAACGCTCTGATCGCATTCTCGTAGTCGCCGCCATTATGTAAAGCCGCATGCTTTGCCTTGTACCCCCAAGGCGACAACGGATCGAGCATGATCGTCTAATCATTATATATTAGTGATGATGACTTATACAAGCATGTCAAGTACCTGGTTTGCATCATCAAGCGCCCGTTGCCACGACCCGATTGCCACATAAGCTTTGCTTCGTTTGACGAGCACGTCTTGTGGGGATGGATGCTCCAGTGATAAGGCGGCTGAATATTGTTCGATCGCCTCATCATATCGTTTCGCACCCGTCATAGCATCACCAAGATCCGTCACTTTAGTGATGCAACGCTGCCTAAAGTCTGAGAGTTGTCATCAGCAGCGGCAACAGGATAGCATATGTGTGGAGCTACCCATAGCCCATTCGCGAGTCTCTCTCGAGCTGCCCACCGCATCTCCGAGGTCATTCATCACTTGACGAAAGGCCTCGATCGCATCGGCGATGTAACCCGCCGAGTAGAGAGCCTCACACAAAGACTGTCGTGTCGTAAACTCGAGATTGTCAAACTTCCACCCCGATATCTGTCGGAGATCGTGAATGAATGCAACCTGCACAATAGATTTAATGGGAACTTGCCAGTGAGACCAGAAAAAGTGATCGAGGCGGAAGGGGACGTAGTTTGGCTCTGGCGTGCTCGAAGGACTCTATCGCACCATCGTAATTGCTGTCGTCCATGCGCAACTTCCCGACAAGAAGATGCATGTAAGCCTGATGTAAACCTCAGCAGGACCTCTTGATACTTGTAGAAATCTGCACGGACCTGAACCACGCAACATTCTGAATCGGAAGATATTGCAGCGATGAGGTCGTCCATGCGGGATAGCGCGTCAACGTGTTCTCGGGCCATGAACACGATGATAGCCTAGAGAATTGTGAGATGCCGAGTTGCACAATGCACAAATCCGAAAAGACGAACCTTGACGAGTAAGAGAAAGGTGACGTACGACGAGTCAAGGTATCCGAACGCCATGTCGCAGGCACGGTAGGCCTTATACCTTTCTCCATTGCCAACATGCGCTATACTCTTGGCAATGAAACCAAATGCGGATGGTCGAACTGTGACGGCCTTAACGGAAAACGATGTAAGCGTTGGTAAGGGACAGGAGGAAACACACCATTTCGGCATCCGCCAGCGACGCGGCCCACATTCGCAAATGGGCCCTAATGAGAGCTCGACTAGCGAGCATGGTATGTGTTCGATCAGGCGACGACGTCGTGATCGCTCTTGTCAACCCCGATTCTGCCTTTTTGAACTGGTCTTGCTCCCATGCATCGAGGATAATGTGGTTGATCTGACATTCAGGCTCACGAAAGGTGGGGAGTGTGATTGGATGCTATGCGCGAACACAAATAGAGAAAGTCGGTTAGAATGACGGAAGTCGATTAAGTTAATGCGACGCGGACGGCAACGAAAATGATGGATCCTACCATTGTGGAGTCATGTACCTCATCTACACGGGGCTGGTACTCTTGTGGGGCCTGTCGAATTGTTCAAACGGGCCGTTAACTGACGATACTAGGTACTTACGGAGATGCTGGACAGGCTCTCAATCCAAATTTTCCCGTGCTGTCCTCCAATTGCAATCGACCTGTCGTCTGGTGACAGTGCGATGGAATGAACATCTTCAGAATATTGAATCCGACCAATCTCGGAGCCAGTTGCCAAGTCCCAGAACGTAACGCTTTGTTTTGTAGCGTATGTGACGAATGCCCCATGCTTTGGTAGCGCAATACACGAGTAATCGTCCGTGTCTGGAACTAGCCATTGAGCAAGTGTTGATCCGGTGAGCGCATCGAGTTCTCGGATGCCATCCTTGGATATGACAAAGAGGTGATCGTTGTTCCAGACGAGACCAGAATTCAAGTACGGGGTCACCGTCACTGGGATGTCGACGAGAAGCCGACGGTCGTTGCTGTCCCAGACTCGAACAGGTCCAAGACAAGTTGCTGTTGCGATGCGATCCCCTTGTAGAGAATACTTGGTAGCGATTACCAAATGGTCGTGTCGGAGTACGTGTATCTGTTTCCGAGTGGCCAAGTCCCAAACTGTGGCCATGTAGTTGTCTGATCCAGTGACGAGTTTGGTCGAGTCCGGAGAGAAGTCGATGGCGTTGATGGTACCCTCCCAGCGCTTGAGGACTTGTTCGTACGTCGTCGCGTCCCAGACGTGGACATTGCCTTCCACCGTCCCCGCAGCAATCCATCTTCCGTCTTTGGAGACTGCGACACACTGGATGGCCCCTACTTGCATCGTCGCCATCACGTCCTTCCCTTGCCACACTCGTACCTCCCCGTCGCCGCCGCTCACGATGTGCTCACCGTTCGCAGAGAACGCCACAGCACATACATCCTTTCCAGCATTGATTTCGATGAATTCGAAATCCCCTTTCCAACAAGTCAGCAGACACATGCCCCACGTCGTAGCACGCACCGGACATCGTTGAGGGAGCAAGGTTTCTGGATGTGGACGAGGGGTGCGCCCTCGTCGCTATATACACGTTGCCCCCCCATCGATATCGATCATCATCCTCGTGTTTCGGTCTTTATTCATTCGTGTTTCCTTCGAATGCCAGTGCCCTTCCTTTATCTTGACGCCCATCAGATCTCGGAGACGTCTCTCCATTGTACGGTCACGTACATCTAACTTCTTGTGCTTTCTTTGAATCTGACGCAGTTGAAAAAAATACTCGTACTATGCGCGTCGACTCGGATCCCCAGATCAGAACATGCAAACGCAGGTGTTACAGGCCCTGGGTGACGATGGAGCTAGATGATCGAGAAGAAATAGCACCGCCCCGAATTTACCACATCGGTACATATGATCCATTTCCAACGCCATTCTAGCCAAACCTAATTGCGTTCTATCAAGACCGATGAGAACTCCGCAGTGATTGCAGCGCACAGGTTTTGCACTCCCCTGCAGCCATTGTGCGAGCTCAATCCGCATGTACAATGTTCACTGACCTGGTTACTAGACGTCTCAATGGACCACATCCAAAAACCCTGTCCAAGGCTACCCCAAACTTTCACTGGCTTCGATGGCACAAAAGACTACGATCAAAAAAATACGCGCATACCAGATCCCCCCTGTCCTTGGAATCCTGTGCAAGTGATCGCTTATTTTTACGCCAAAGGGGCCACGACGTACACGACGACGCCACTCGCGAAGTTTTTCATCGACCCCGCGGTGCGTCGCCCGTAGGCTGTGTTGATCCGTAAATTGGAAGGAGTCTGCTGGCGTTATATGGAGGTGTACACAAATGGCCTGTGTTCTCGCGGTGGCCCTAGGAAAGGTCGTTGATCTTTTGGATAGTCTACGCAACTCGCCGCGGTTGCCCTCGAACAGCATTTGAGTACGCGAAGCTGTCCATATCTCTTGATCCTCTGTAAGATCCCTGCCGCGTGATCCCGACGGTGCCACACGGGCCCAGATCATCGCGCTGTACGAGCAGCACCCGTGTATCGCGGCGCAAATTCTAGATGGGGCTGTCGCGTTCGTGCTGATGGTGAAGAGGACGTCGAAATATTTTTGGAGGCGGAGGGCGGCGGTGGCGAGGCGAGTGACGTACCTTGTGACCAGGCTGAGCGGACGTGAGGAGGAAGGGGAGGAAGGGGAAGGCGTCGTGGTGGGTTTCACCTCGCCCGTCCTCACCGGAGGTTTTGGTTCTGAATCCCGATCGCCTTTTTGTAGATACTTATCCGCATGGTACGCAATCTTCTCAATTGGCTCTGGGGAGGTACTCCTGTTCAGCAAGATTCGTCGGATGACGACAGCGCTGGCGAGAATTGAGTGTAGCATCAGGTTACTATTATCCTGTTAATAGCTTCACGTGTACTCGCTTCCGCGTTTCATTTGGTACGATCGTTGCTGTGAGAATCTCTAAGTAAAATTCAACAGGCCCTGCGGGCAAACCTGGACCCTAATATCGTGATCATGAAAAAACAATCGTTTCTGGTAGCGGAACGAAGACAATGTATAATTTGGCAGCGGCATGTACCAGGGTGACACCTAGCCAGAGGCAGAAACAGGTGACAAGTATTGGAAGGTATGTGCTGGCTAAGCCGTTGCCACAATAATGCGTCTGTAGACTGCCGAGCGCAAGTTGGTTGTGAGTGGATGGACAAGGGCCTTTTCGTGAGAGTATCAACATCAGCAAAGTCACCGAACGAATAATTGATGAACATGTTGTTGCCTCTGTGGTAACGGAGTACGAGGACAGGAGCATCTGTATTGTCATTCGCAACGTTCAAGAGACGTGGATTTACTTTTCACGCCCCATCTACGTTCTGGGTGATGGAATTGGTCATGTAAGTATTAGGCAAATCTGCAACCGAAGCAGCTTACCAAACAAGTTGCTTATTGGATATTCGCGGAGAAGCATATTCTCATATTTGCGGGCACAACAAGCAATGTCCTATGACGGTCCGGTCAACTCGTGATAGGGGGTGCATTTTGGCTACAATTGATGAAAGATCGTCTGCAGCCGTCGGCCACTCGGAGGATAGGAAAGGTCGAGCGCTACAAAATTCGGCGGTGCCTATTGTCAAAAAGATGTGATGGAGAGGAGTTCCCAAAAGGCCTGCCAGACAACAAGAAAAGGAGGTGTTCGATCGCGGGTTTCTAAACGAAGGGCTGATATGGACAGATCGAGACGTCGTTACCACGAAAGGGCATGGACCTGCCTTCTAAAGTGTCGGAAACCGACAACCGATCTGAAAAATCGTGAACGTAAACCTGTCCCCAACATCACGGCCAACACGATAGCACGGTAACCACTGAAGTGACGTGACAAATGTGGTCCATGTCACATAGTGTTGTAGACCTGGACAAGATCTGGTACTATCCCCTACCCCCAAACCGGCATCGACCCTCAAACCGGCAGTCACAAATGTCACGATTCGT
>JBBPUA010001027.1:0-10192 GCA_038094355.1 Afroboletus lepidellus | reverse complement strand
GCCATTCGAAAATGCGCTGGCGTTCATCAAGAGCAAGGGAAGAGTGGGGAGAGATAAAAAAGGCTTCCAAACCAGCACGTTCATAGATGTTGATATCAAGGCCTGTAAAACTAGTGTCGTAAGGTGCCACAGAAGCAGTAGAAAGATGCTCTGAGGTAAACGGCTTCACGAATGCGAGTGAGTGTAGAACATATTAGGCTATTGAGTTGCCTACACTCACACGAAGGACGGTGTCGATCATTTGGTCAGCGCCGACAATGTTCATAGAGTATGGAGGGTGAACCAGTGAAAGTCCAGTGCAGTCGGGGTTAGCATGTGGTGCCTATTGAATGGACAACGATGAGTATGAATGCGAGGATACATTCAATGTCATATTACCATACTGTTGACGACATCCAACAGAGGCGCCTGCCAGGAATATATCGTATTATACAATGCGCATGCCACATATTCGCCAGAGGGAGAAAAGCAGACTGCATCTACCACGCATTCTTCTTCTTCTCCTATTTCGTCTTCATGTTGCAGATGATGTCCAATCGGACGACCAGAAGCGGCATCCCAGAAACGAACAGACTCGTCCCATGACGCGCTTGCAAGGATGGATCCATCGGGTGAAAGAGAGAGAGAGCGTATCGATCTAGTGTGGCCTGTCCAAGGGTGTCCGATTTGCTCGCCCGTGTCGGAGTTCCAACACCGGATCATTCTACCAGATGTAACGAAGAGTCGGCTGCCATCGCGCGACCACAGCACACAGTCGACTTGGCCTTCCAACGGACCGAGGACGAGTGCCCCGCTCCTGACCTCATACACGCGAATGTCTTTTGTAGTGCGACATGCGAGCCTGTCTCCGGCGGGAGAGAAACACATCGACGCCGCCTCGCAGTCGCCCTCCAATTTGCTGACCAGTTTCCCCTCCAGCGTGTATATGTCCTTCGTCGTCGCAATAAACCGACCATCCAGCGAGATGGCTTTCCCGAAGATTTCCAGGTGGCGAGTCAATTGCCGTGATTTGACGTCCCAAACTCTAGTACCATGCTCTCCGGCCACACTGATGATCGTTGTACCATCATGGGTTATGACAAGGTCACATATGGCACCCCCGTGCGCCATCGATGTCACTTCTTGCTCCCCGTCCTCCAAGTCCCATATCTTAACATGCCCGTTCTGATCGCCTGTGACAACCTGGCGTCCATCTGGGAGATACGCAATATTGTGCACCAAACTAATGCCACGCCCCTTGATTATTAATTGCGGTTGAGAGCTATCGTTTTCGGCTCTTGACAGTCTTGTGCTTGACATGATGGATCGTTTGCAGTTGGCCGTGAGTGGGTTATCGAGTTGGGGTATCCGCGGTGGTGGGTGGAGATGAAAACATCGAATGCCTCGTGAACTCCAGCCCATACCCCGCGCTTCGAGGTGGGGTACCTGTTAAAGGGGATGAGTATGAATACAGGGGTGCATCGAATGCCACATTACCCTAGAACCCAAGAAGGGTGCCCGCCACAAATATATCTTTCTCCAGCCTGCGGATACCACGTATTCACCTGAGGGAGAAAAGCAAACTGCATTCACGCTGCCTTTGTGTTGCAGATGCTGTCCGATCGAATGACCTGATGCAGCGTCCCAGAAACGAACTTTATCCCATGACGCGCTTGCAAGGATGGATCCATTGGGTGAAAGAGAGAGAGAGCGTATCCACTCAGTGTGATCCGCCCAAGGGTGTCCGACTTGCTCGCCGGTGTCGGAGTTCCAACACCGGATCATTCTACCAGATGTGGAGAAGAGTCTGCTGCCGTCGCATGACCACAGCACGCAACGGTCCCAAACTTTGTGGCCCTCCAACGGACCGAGGACGAGTGCGCCACTCCTGACGTCATACACGAGCATGCTCCCGTCAGTTGCACATGCGAGTCTGTCACCGTCGGGAGAGAAACAAAGGGAGGTCACCCCGGAGTAGTTGTCCAATTTGCTGACCAGTCTCCCCTCCGCAGTATATATGCACAGCACGCAATTTTCGCGGCGTTGCAACGGACCGAGGACGAGTGCGCCACTCTTGACGTCATAGATGTGGATGCCCCTAAAAGTGCCACATGCGAGTCTGTCGCCGTCGGGAGAGAAACAAAGGGAGGTCACCTGGCAGTCGTCCTCCAACTTGCTGACCAGTCTCCCATCAGTCGTGTATATGCCATCTCCCCAAACTGCAATGAGCTGACCATCCGACGAGATGGCTATACTGGGGAATATCTTCGGATAGTGAGCCCATGCTTCGAGTTTCCCTGATTCAGCGTCCCAAACCCTGACGTCCCCGTCGCAGCCGACACTGATGATCGTTGTGCCATCACGTGTCACGACAAGGTCGAATATATCATCCTCGTGTGCCATTGATGTCGCTTCTTGCTTCCCGCTCTCCAAGTCCCATATCTTCAAATATCCCATACAATCACCTGTGACAACCCGTCCGTCTTGGAAATACGCAAGTCTGCTAATGCCGCAATGTACGTCAATTACTAGATGGGGTCGAGAGATATCGTCTTCGGCTCCTGGTTCAATGCTTGACATGATGAATCGTAGCAGCAAGTGAGTTCGTTTGCAGGGGTATGTTGCGGAATGAGGGAGAAAAATACTGGACGTGTCGTGACTCGTGAGTTTCCGCAACTTATGCTATGCTCCTCGAGGCAGTGCATCCAGTACCTACTCCTCGTGTTCTTGCCATCATATCCTATTTGAGCATTCCACGGCACTCAGATGGTACGAGGGAGGAGGCATCCTGTTCAACGAAAATCAGATAAGCCTGGGGCTTAGGTACAGCGGGCGGCGCAGGCATTTTGGCCATCACCACGCACTTTCTCGGGTCCATGCTGGAACCATTCCGATGCGAGGCCGGTCCCACGTTACATAAGCCTTGCACACCATCAAAAACCCTTCTTGCTCCGCACGCTCCAACTTCCATTTCTATCTGTCCATCGGGGAGGAATGGGTCGCAACAAGCAACTAGTGGTCGAGTGGGCGTTTTGTAATGGTGCGTAGCCGGGAAACGAGGGAAGAAAACACCGAACGTGTGAACTCCTATAGTTCATATACGCCACGAGCCTCGAGGCTGCCCATCAATATGCATCAATCTTCAAGGATGAACTGGTCAGAGTATCTACGGCTATCATCCACTCATGAGCCAAGGTCTTCCCATTCTTTGTTGGTAGAGGTGTAGCTGTTTCTCCTTTTCCGCCTGCGAAATGCTTCTTCCACGCTGCCTAGATCTTGCTTGGATTAGTCCAATACAAGACGTTCCCATTATTTTACGCCCATAACATCACCAACCACATCTCGGTCAACGCCAGCAAGATTGCCTTCGGACCACTGACCTGAAAACGCTGCAAAAGGTGTCGAGGTCGATTATTTCAACCCCCACATGGTATCATTTAGGGTGAGGATAGTCCCCTTCTTTACAGATCATCGTCTCAAAATGACCACAACATAGGTGAAGTCCGTGGAGGCGTGTTACTTCCCCAATCGAGTCTCCGACTTCGCGCGTATACGAAGTGGTGCGACGCCCACCAGGGCGGACGCATCGCTACAGGGAGAAGGTACCTGTAAGATTCTCATCCTCTTCAGTTCGTGTTGATCATTCCGCAGTCAGGGTCAATCTGGATGCGATGGCGAAGCAAAAATTGACCGGAAGAGTTGTTAGCTCAGATGTAGTGCGTTTTTCTCGTCATCCGCGACGATGAACCATCCTATTTGCAACCCTACGAGCTGACTGCAACGTTGCGTCTTGGATGATAGAACTTGTTCGTAACCCCAGTGTTTAGTTCAAGTTCCGAGACGAGGCATGGAAGACAGGCTGCGGCGCACGCACACGGCAACGGTTAGCTCACAGTTGCAGATCCAGAAAGCACGCCTTACTTGTAGCTCTGCACAGGACTTCGGCACCATCTGTACGCCGAGAGGGCGTACACGAGCACTAGTCGGGCTGATGACCAGACATTGCTGCGCAGCTGGGAGAAGATGCGCACGAGATCGGTGGCCGGACCGCACCATGGAGGAAAAGCAGCTGCCCAGCGCCGGTCCAACCCCTGTGTCCCTTTTTCCCATTCCGAGAGCCCACCCACTCGCTTCAGATTGTTCTTCTCAACCGGCATCCGTGTGTGCAATTGACGCTTGCAGGCAGGCCCAGCGAAACGGATCGTGCCGCAGTGTTTTTCACGGCACCGATAGTCGACGGCAGACTCAAACGTGGCATACATATGCCGCGGGTCGTGTCTCTGGTTTCGGGACGGCGAGGCTTGGGGGTCGGTCACGAAATTCGCGTAGGCGACTCGGAGTGCGGCTGTGAACGTTTCATGTATCACGTTCGATGCCACGATGTGACGATTCTTATCTAAGCGAAGTTTGGCGTTAGCATGTTTCAATTTGCGCTGGCCCTGGTCCGGGAAAGTTCGCCGACTCGAATCTTGTCAGGACTAAATGCGATCTGTAATCTAATTCACTATGCTGCGGCTGCATGCATTGTTCACACTGCCTGAGAGGACTCATGCGACAGGGAAGCTGCCTGTCGCGTCCTGACCGACGATTCTCGGTCGCTGAACCAAGCGAACGCTTGTTACATCTCCAGTATCAGATAAACGTATCTTATCGTACTGTAGTATGGTGTCGGCCTCAAGGCGGGATTCCATCAATTCATGTCGACTATGCATGCGGATCTCGCTGCAAGCGAGTCCCCGTCGGTAACTGAGTACTGAGTACTGAGTACTGATGGCCGCTCGAGTCTACCATCAAGGTATGCATCCTTCCAATATCCTTCAAGCGAAACGTCAATAATATAGTGTCGGAAATTTCCTCTGAGCATTCCATGTAGTTGCAACTACTTGCAATGGGCATTACAATCCCACAAACCCCTCAGTGCCCTATAATGGCCAAAGAAAAGTTGTAAATGAGCCGGGTTATCATTTATAATATCATTGCCATGCACCACGGCTCCATGACAACAGATTGCAATGTCACCTGAGAGCGACACCAAACCCACAGCATTACAATGGCATTACAAACAATGTCACACGAATCAGTCACATTGAAACTGCATTTGCATGCCAGTTCACATCTCAAGGCTTCAGCTCGCATCGGGTTGCATTGAGGTAGCATTTGCATGCAGGCCTCGGGAAAGGCATCCAGATCAGTCCAACACTGGGTCATCTCAATCAACCAATTCACTACTACGAAAACCCACTTTCAACATTACTGAGAAACAGGTCCTATTGTCAAGCAATCAGTGAGAAACCCAGAATACAAAACAACCCACAAGGTAAAAGACCAATACCAAGGAGCTGCAAGAAGGATCAGAAAAAATAAATGGACTGTATTCAAGACAACAGACCAGAATGAAAACCATGGCAAGGAAGACTCGAGCAGCGGAGACCTCATGTACACTGCAAGGAGATTTAGAAGAGGGGGATAAACAAATTTGGGAGGCAATTCATACCGTGATAGACATGTACTTGAGCCAAGGAAAGCCAGGAGCATTGTCAAGAGCGCCAGATGAATAGAGACAGTGATGGATGTGACCAGTGTTGCAAAGGGAATGTGACTGTGTCACCGGAACTTATCAAGAATCATCAGTCTGAGTGCACCTGACGCAGTGAACTACTCACGAACATGATTAATGGTTGCATGTCATTGGTATGTGCACCGCGAAGTCGACATGGTGGTGGTTGAAGGAAGAGAATGATTAAAACTCCGCTGCCACTTGATGGAGAATAAATAGCTATCATGTGACCTTCATTGCAATTCACTGCACATGATTGTAATTGGAGGCACAAATAGCAATGATCGAGGCAAAGTGTACTAAGAGTGACAGAAGCGACGAAGTAAGAATTAATACTAAGTAGTAACTTTCTTCTTCTTGCTACGTGTCGCCCGACCAACATCAACAGGTGGAAGCTCGGCATGTGGAATCACAGGCACAGCAGGTGGATTGACAGGCAGGGCTGAAAATGCAGCAATGGCTTTACCGGTGGCAGCTGACTTCATACAACGACCAGACTTCGAGGCAGTGACCTTATCAGACCCAGATCCAGGCTCAGGGTTGAGTGACAACTGAGCGACTTGTACCTCAAGACCTGTACCAACTGTGATCACTGACGCAGGGCCATTTACGGAATGAATATCGACTGGAATTTGGGGCTGTGGACGAGAAATGGATGGAGGGATGGCTCCGCCCGAAGGCATAGGGTGGAAGACATGACCAATAGATGGTAGCTGCAAAGTACTCCCAAGAGCGAGATCAGGATCAACAGCGGGTGCTGGTTGCGGAGCAGAATCAGTGACGGGAGTTGGTTGCAAGGCGGGATCGGCAGTGAGAGCTGGTGGATTACCGACACCATGGTTTTGGATCTCCTGCAGTAGTTCATCTTCCCATGACCGGGATTGAGGGGCAGCGCTCGTGGCATCTGGTAGCACGGGATTAGATTTTGGGCCAAAGACGCCAGTGTTGAAGTGATCTATAATCTCGAGCGCCCATGCCCGTACTTCCGAATTGGGGTTCGAGAGCAACTTTACATAGTGCTCAAAGTCATCTTGGTAGGTGATCGAGGATGCTTCACCCTGAGGTGCAAATTCGCTGTCGTGCAATAACAGATACCTAACCTGATGAAAGTGATACATGATAATCAGTCAATGGTTAATCGAGTCGTGATGAGATAGCGTCTTACCATTGTAGCAGCAGCAGCAATCAAACCGACTGTGACAGTCTGAGCCCCCATGCATTGACCACGTCCCTTTGGCCCACCACATTTCTTGTTGTGTAGAATACCCTTACCGAACATCAAAACACGAGCAATCTAAGAAATCATTATCATATTTACGGCCAAAGAATCTATTGTCAGTACACACCTTGATTAGAATACCGCCCTTGAACATGTCCAGAATGTATGGCTCGGCTGGGTTGGCAAAGAGAATGGGTGAACGTGGCGTGTGTGCTCCATCATCAGCAGGGTTTTTGAGCAGTGCGAGTAGTTGTGGATCCTTGGCCTTGAGAGATTTGTCGCCTGAGAGCAGCGTCTGCGGAATATTCAGATCCGCAAAGAGATCTGCGGAGGTATCCTTGATGTTCTTGACGATATTAGCACGTTCCTCGGTCATGGTCCTCGAAAACTACAACCATTCTGAATTAGCCATGTGAAAATAAGATTATAGGCATGACTTACGACGTGAGAAAAATCAGGATATGTCACCAATGACTTGTGCAGCTCAGGAGGGAGCATCTCGTAGAGCTCAGCCTGTTCAGCCTGGATTCGTTCCTTAGGTGAATTCCAGTGGGAAGCGCCACGTGGATCAGCATCCGGACGTGATTCGATAGGAAAAAGGGAAGGCGGGATCCAAAGGTGATAAAACAGGCAGTACTTCCTCGCCGCGTCAGCAATGCTTTGGTCCAGGGAAGTTGCAGCTGTCGACTTCCGTCCACCTTTTTTGGAGTTGCGCAGCTCTTCTATTTCGTTCGTCAGCATGTTGTGACGCTTCGTGAGGTCCAAAAGCCTGGTACGGGTATCTGAAAACGCTAGCTGAGCAGCGCCAAGAGCCTATGAGAATGTAGTATGAGGATGTAAGGGCCTCGTCTTGATGAAAAAAGCATCAGCAACGACATACCTTTCGGAGTTCCTGGGCACTGGCTCCAGGGGCAGGATTGAACATGATCTCTTGCGCACGGCGGTCATCAGCAGAGATGGATTCAGGCGCTCCTCCATCGGCAACCGAAACTTGGTCCTCATCACCGTCCGATGATAGCTGAAGCAGCTCGTTGGAGAAGTCCTCTGGCATTAGAGCGATCAAGACAAGAACAACAGCGATGTACGAGAGGACGGCAGTAACGAGATGGAGACACGGGGAACGACGTGGAGGACTGAAGGCACTGGGCGGGGGTAGGCTGAGTTGGGGTCGGGCCTTTATGGGGAGCGAGAGGCGTCATCGGCATCAACAGGGTCCTCCACTTGGCCGATATCAAGCTAGAGGTAATATGAATAATAAAGAACTGCCTTTGCACCCGAGAGTGTAATTGCAACGCACCCCGGCAGCTGAAGCGATTACCAATCAAATGTCCCTCATCAACAAAGCTATGCATATGAATCCTATCAGAACATCAGCATGAGTTTTTCGTTGAAATTGCATATAATAATACCATTGGAGGTGATTGAATTTCCATGAAAAGCGAAGCAGCTCAGGCAGGATCAAGATTTTCCACTGCCCAGAATACGTCTTAATCCACTGGAACCGAGCTCCTATATTGGATGCACATTGCTGGTTTTTGCACCGAGCTGCGGATCAAGAATTTGCGGAGCTGACACATGGGTGCCAACGAGGCTGATCGCGAGCCAGGCTCGCTTGTCCATTCCTGGCCTGACTGACTGCAGAGGTGAACTCCTCGTCGAGGTCAGTAAGCAAGCTCATGTGATGCAATGAGCTGCTTCGACTGGATAACCCGCGGATCGTCCAGATAGACGTAGGACTGATTGGATACAGCACTATTGTCTGTAGTATGAATGTGGTGCTTAGGAATAAGGGGGCATGTGATGGCGAATCACAGCACGCTGCAGCCACTCGACCCGAGGACGTACACATTTGGATGTGCCACGACAGGAACCTGGATCGGGCGTCAGCTGTGGGCGCAGGCGCGATTGAGGCGCGATGCACAGGTGTACCATCAGTGCAATGAGGCCCGTCACGGGCGGCTCGGCCTTGCGTCGCGCATCGTGTCACTTGAGAATGGATGGGGGTTTGGGAATGAGCTCACCGCAACGGTCCTGGGCGCTCCCATGCTGCCACAATATTCCAAACCGAAGTGAGAGGAGAACGCGGCGATGTCTGGGGGCGGCGTAGGTCCCATGGGTATTCTTGGACTGCAACTGCGGCCGAGGGAACAGCATGATGGTCTCGACGCTGCGCCGACAGAGCACGTCCACGACGAGTTCCGTCGCGCCAGTGACCTTATAATTCTTGTGCAGGATCTCCATGTTCTCGCCCAGGAGAAACGCCGGCCTGACCTCCAGCTTGGTCCCAGTGCTCCTCACCCTCCCGAGATCATCCTTGGACACACGCACGTGTTCGCCCTTGAGCAGGACTGCCTCGGACCCCAGGGTGAGCAGATTCCGTGCGGTGACGAGCATGTCGTCGAGCGAGGTGAGGGTGTGCAGGAGGATGTTGGATTTGAGCAGTAGAGCGGCCTTGGCTTGGTTTGGGGTGATGATGGACGAGAGTGGGAAGAGCGCGCTGACGAGGGTCTGTAGGGCGTTGGGGTCGAGGAGGACATTGCCCGACGTCGCCACGCAGATGGGATTGCACACGAGGGGGACGCGCTCGTGGGCTGCAAAATGAGCGGCGAGGGTGGTGGCGACGGCGTTGGTGTTGGCTGCATTGAAAAGCATGCCGGTCTTGATGGCTCGGATGTCGATGTCATCAAGGACGGAGCGGATCTGGACAGAGCGGATCTGTGGTCATTGTCAGGTGAATATTGGGACAGATCGCAGATGCGCACCTGCTGGACGACAAAGTCTGGCGGCAAGCTGTGAACGGCCTGGACGCCAGTTGTGTTTTGGGCCGTCATCGCGGTCAGGACGCTGGCGCTGTAGCATCCGTGCGCTGCAAACGTCTTGAGATCAGCCTGATTTTTCGTCAGACCAAGTCAGCAAAATGTGTCCAGAAACCCCACCTGGATGCCAGCGCCGCCACTGGAATCGGATCCAGCGATGGTTAGTACTGGAGTCGCCTTGGAAGGATGAAACGGTAGCCGAGATAGCGGGGGAGGTCGTTGTGGTCCTTGCCTCCTCAAAGGTGTTGGTGAACATGCTTGCAAAATCACTTGGAGTGAGTTGTGTGCCGCTCCTGCTGGTTGTCGCCGTTAATCCTCTGGTCGGCGGATCCAAGAGAGACGAAGCCAATAAGGCATCCAAGGATGCAGTGGACAGTGGAACCGGCCTTGCTCTTTGCTGGCAACGTAGGGCGGGAACTGTAGCCAGTCGTAGTGTAGCCGTAGCTGGTGGTACTGCTCGTATATGGGGTGGACTGGCTGTGTGGAAAGAATGGACTCTGGGCACGGTTTCCCAGCATTGATGTCGTGCGAGAGTGACCGAAAGACATATCGGGGGGTGTCGCCCAATCCTCGAAAAAAGCAATGAGTTCACCAGTCCTCCTTCCGGTGGGACGGTAAGAG
>JBBPUA010001026.1:0-10192 GCA_038094355.1 Afroboletus lepidellus | reverse complement strand
CTTGTCCCTCTGACCCTCCTCCATGTCTGCGGCTTGTGCCTTCTCCTTCCATTTCAAAGATGCTGTCTCTGCGGCCTACTTTGCCAGCTTGGGTCATCTGCGATGACTTTGGACTCACCTCCACATCCCTCCATTTCTCTGTCCCTTCCTTGGCTTTTTCTTCCTCCGCCTTTTGCCTTGCCTCCTCTGCTTGGCACTTGTCCCTTCGGCATGCCTCCATAGCCTCTGCAGCCTTTCACTCTCGCTCCTTCTTCTCTGCCTCTGCCCTCTCTCATTTTCTTGCTTTGCGCTCCAGGCACCTTCTCTTTTGCTTCCTTGTGCACACATTCGGCCTCTTCCTTGGCCATGAGATGCTTCACTTCAATGGGGCTGGTGGCTGAGGTTCATTTTCAAAGAAAGAAAGCAAGTTCAAGTTGCATTCCCACTCTGAAGTGTTTAATCAACATGTGAAAATTTTCAGACTCAGCACTCCCATGCCTGTAAGACCACCTCAGATCTAGACTTTGTGTTTTGGCCTCGAGGGCTTGGCCTTAACTGGGAGGCACTGTCATATCCCATCTGACCATCATCCCTCTGATCATTTCTGATCCCACTCCAACTATCATGTCACCTCTGATCCTTCTCTGCTACCTCTGCATCATGTCCAACATCCTCCGACTATGTTCAAGTTAACCCCATTCAGACTTCTTCACATTGGACATCCACCCTCTGCCATATCTTCTCTGATTGGCTCAGTTTCAATCCAGCTATCAGTTATCTTTGTTTCTGTTCTTGTATGTTCTCCATTCTCTAATTCCTATGCTCTCTTGTTCTTCGCTTATTCTTAGTAATCCATAGTAAATCCTATGCTCCATTCCTCATACCTATGCCTACTCCATTCCAGTTCTCCATTCTCTGATTCCTATGCTCTCTTGTTCTTCACTTATTCTTAGTAATCCATAGTAAATCCTATGCTCCATTCCTCATACCTATGCCCACTCCATTCCACCTCCAATATACACTTTGTCATCTGGTTTCCTTCTGTTCTGAACTCTGGATTACACTTCATATATAAACCTGTAGTTACCTCCTGTAATCCCTAGTTCAAATATCGACTTAAACTTTTCGTCCCTATGTCCACCCCATCCATCACTCCCACTCCAACTTCAAGTACCATCTGTTGTCACACTCAACAAGTCCTTTGGACTTCATCCTTCTCTGCTACGTCTGTCATTCTGTCCTAGGACTGCCCAGACTTACTACCTCCACACTTCGTCTAAATAGAGGATTACTCCAAGGGACTAGGCAAGGATGCGACACATAAGTCCTGTACCGAAGTCCTCACCCACCCCAACCTAACTCCCCCGACAATGCCTCTGTAGAGGACTGCATGAACTTCGACTGGAGTTACACCAGAACTTGTTCTTCTATCTGAACTTGGACCAGGGGAGCCTGGAGATAACATATGACCTCCGGGTGAGAAGCCTGGTTTTAACATTGTTACAAGGTGTAGTTTGGAGGTACTGGAGGTACTCCTACTAGTGACAGAGGGAAGGCTCAGTTATCTCACCTGAGGACAGAATGTGGTGGTTCAAGTGCAAGAATCATTATTTGAACTCCGCAATCTCAAGCAGTACATGTAGGGAGACACATGTATTAGTATGTGTATCGGGTAACTACTTGAGTGTGGAAAGTGGAAGTGTTACTTCTGGTTCCAATATTTCGGAAGTGCGGGAAAGCGCATTCCGGATCCGGACATGTTCCGGAAGCGTGGGAAAAGGTTCCGGAAACTCGGAAGTGTTCGAAACAGGCATGTGCCTTCCAAACCCTGAATAGTAGAACGTTACACTACATAAAACAATCTAAGAATACAATGTTCTATTTAAGTTATGAGAACTTCTTGGGTACTATTATCAGTCAACTATAACTATCCAAGGTGTATATATATATAGTTCAACAAACATAACATGAAAGGAGAAAGGAACTAAATTGCTTACAATAATGCTGCATAGAGAGTGAAACAAAAGGTAAAATATAGGTTGAAGCCTCTGTATACACATTTTCTATATGAAAAATAGTATATATAACAAGAAAGCAAGGGATATGCAAATCAGGTTTATAATGACACCAAATGAATTGGAAATATATATATATATTGAAGGTAGATTATTATAAGGACAAAACAAAGAGGCAACAGAGTGAAACAGACAAATAAATGATAGTTCACTTCAAAGACAAAATGAACCAACCTTAGATTTACAATGATGAATGTGAAGAATAAACTATGCAGGAGGAGTTCCCAATAGTGCAATCCAGTGAATCCAAGGTTATTAGTCAAACCATCAGTTTTGCATGGAAACATGTTATGGGTCTAACCCAGATGCCCCCACATAATGAACTTGTATGATTCTTTTTCTTTATCATCCTATCTAATCTTTGAAGATTGCCTGTGGCATCTCCTAATCTAAATCTTATCATCAGCAGTGCTGACTAATGCCCCTATTTTTTACTTCATCACTGCTATGCCTCATATATCTTACATGCTTCACCCCTATCACTTGTTTCACTAGTGGAACATGTTTTGATCATGCTTCTCTTCCATTTCTGCATACCCCAGGACTATGTATTTCTATATTTCTATTCTGTTTCATCTTCATGCCATATACAAAACATATATTTCACTCATGTTACATCTATTTCTGCTTTCACAGTCCTATGGCTGTTTGAACTAACTAGGGTAGATACATTACATGTACATACAATAGCACTTCACTATATATATCCAGGGTAGCTGGGCTGGATGTCCTCCATTCTAGGTTTTTCCCAAAGCCTTTGAGTGTCTTACCTCAGTCACCTACCTTCCCTCTTGGTTTGAGTGCTGCCAGATCCCTATTAGGGTTTTGGATTGTTTTACTTGAACTAGACTCTTCATCTCTCACATCACTCATGCACTCTCACCACCACTACCACTCAACCAGATGCAAGTATATAGCCAAGCCTCTTCAAGGAGAATCAACATTAAATTGTAGCAAGTGTTCCCATGCTTTCATGCTACTCTTTTTCCTTTTCTAGGTTGTATATGACTGATGCTCAACTTAGATCACCCCTATGCCACTGTCATCACCATCAATAAGCAAGATGCTTAGCCAGTCTCTTATATGAAAGAAGAGCCAGTTGCTGAGGCAAAAGCTGCCTAGGACCTAGTAGATGGAGAGCACCTAAGACCATGCTCTCTTTCACCCTTTGACAGGATCCTCACATCTATCAACAACTTAAGGCCTGCATTGTTTAAATTTATGCAGGACTCAGATAGAGATTTCCTGTACCCTCACTCTCCTCTCTTCACGGTTGCATACACTTTAGTACTATATCCCCACACCCATCTCAATGCCAAGGTCATAGATCAGATCCAAGAGATTGATCAAGCATTGGAGATAAACAGGACAACAGAAGGATCAGAGGTCAATCCAAACGATTATGTCTCCCCTGCACAATCCACTTACCACCCATCCATGGCACCACACCTTACCCCCACCTCACATGGCATGTTGCTAATGGACAACTTGTGCAAGTACCTTGAGTTTCATATCTTTGACTTTAGGATTAGGACTTTGGTACAGGTTGGAGAAAGAATTGAAGTTGTGAAAAGAGCAAGAGAGGCATTACTGAAGTTAGAGGAACCAGTCAGAAAGAAACCCCATATGGTTAAGAAACCAGCATGATACAGAGCATAAGTACAAAGATATCATTGGCCAGAAGAACAAGTCTTAAGTATATCCTTACACCCCCACAAAATCCTTTACAAACTGAAGCAGTTCTTAGATTAGAATATCTATTCCTAAAGGGCTTCTCAATTCACTCTCCCATCCATCTGGTAGAGACTGATCTGCCAGTACATCCATGATCTCAGAGCTAAGGCTCTATTTTGAGGCATTAGATCTAGGGTCTTCAGGCTGCCAATCAAATATTACAAAATGATTTGGCAACTATGCAGCAAGTGCAAGTCTCACAGCCAATAGGTATGCAGACACCACAAGAACAAGAGATAAAACCATTGCCAATCCAGGCAACTATGATGGAAAAATAGATAAGAACTTTGAGCAATAGTGGATTAAGGTCTGCCTTTGAAAGAAAGAAAATCCCCTGGCTTTGGCAGGCATAGCAGGAGTCAAGGCAGTGCTAAGCTGCATGAAAACCAGCAAAGCAGAAGACTTCATCCATGCCTGCCTTGCTAAGCTCCTAGATGGGAAAATAATCATATGGTATCAATTTGAAGAAATAGTGATTGCACATTTCTGGTCCTCCAATGAACAGGAGTACCACAGGAAGCAGATCTCCTTGGTCAAACAAAGGGGAAACACAATGGAAACTTTTCTCACCATGTTTGAAGCCCACCATATGATGAACAGATGGGACGATGCCCAGCATATTGAACTGCTGGAGAAGACCACAGATCAGGAACTGGTTCACAAAATTATTATAGAAAACAGAAGGCAGATGGACTACAAAGTGTTATGATTGCTGGTATTTTCCTCTATTTATTTCCTATTATTCCTTATTTTTTTACAATCAGTTCCTAGCAACTCATCTCTATTGATATACACTTCACATGCACTTTTCCATGCATGACCTCATAACTTTCCCACAATACAAATCATCGCAAACACCTCTCTTCAGACCTCTTTCCATATTAGGCAACACAGCCTCTATGATTATACAAGTTATTAATGCTATTGATCACATAGCCCTATGGCTATACTGATGCATGCATCCTCCATGAGGCATACAGCCCAGATAATAGTCTTTTATCATTGGTACCCTGACACAGTCTAGATAAGAGAGTGTATTGCTATTGATTAATACTCAATGCAGCTGCACAGCTCAGATAGGAGAGCTTTGTGCTATTGACTGGAAGTATTCTACATTAGTATAAAACCATAACATGTACATACAAACCTTTGAGTATATATATCTAAGGATCAGCACTGGGGTGTTTCCCTAGAATTGACCCTTGGAGTTTGGTCTTCCATATCACCTTCTTGGTTTTTCTAAGTCTCTTTTACTATTGAACTCTAGTGGTAAGCAATTCACCCTTAGGTGGACTGGTCATTTCATTAGGTCAATTCTTATTACTAACTTACCCTTGGGGATTAGCTACCCTCAAGCCTAACCATTGACCTTAAGCCATGGTCATTGTAGGATGCTAGTAGGTTATATCAGTGGAAGGACCACCGGGTATTACACAATCTTAGATTGAGATGTCACTGACACTTATACTAGTGTCATACTTCCTCATCTACATACCAGCTACTAGGATAACTGGCAGTGTGACCCCTTTTAGCACAGAGAACAACCACTCTGTTGAAAGCCAAAGACTTACTGTCTCCTTAGAGATAGAAGATCTTCCTGCTAAAGAGGAAGATGTTTCTGAAGATTGATACATATACATAGCAGGCTGTGATGAAGGTATGGGCTTGGCTTTACCAATTATATGAATGACACTCATCTGGAATCACATCGATCCAGAGTTTGTTTAGGAACTATCCATTGTTATTGCTATATCAAGACTGCATAACACTCACTCACTTCAACACATATTAGGTTTGTCACACTATGAGCAATCACCACCACTGTCAGTACATGGAACTGAAGAAGAAGCCAAGAACCTAGCTTGGGTATATGGCATCTCTTATCTTGAGACATGAGATGTAAGCTCTTACAATCACTTCAAAGAAGACAGAATCCAACATCGGCCTGAGTCTACTCAGCAGTCATCATCAAGCACTTCTTGGTTATCTGATGACTATATTTGGGCTCAATGTTTAGCCATCTGATTCATCATCTGACCATCACTCCCAAAGTCAAATCATTGACTTTCACTTGTGAATTCTGCACCAACACTCATACTTCAGTTCATTACACCTGAGCTCATACCACACATCTAGTGCCAAGGTTACAATTACTGGATCTTTACCATCTATCAACACCTCAACAGTCCCCTACACCATTGTTAGAACCTGTCAACTAGGACAACCATCCAATCTGTCAACACATTGCAAATACCAATACTCTCCACATTTCCTGCGACATATTTGAAGTTGCTCACTCTATCATTGTATCTATAGCTGCAAATGCCAATGAGGTTCATCACCTTATTTACCAAGGAATACAGCTGTGTTTGGAATAACTTGCTGAGCAAGAATGAAGAGTGTGTATCCAGGGTCGAGTTCTTGCAGTATGTGCTAGGATCAAGAAGCATTTATGAAATCTGCAAAGACATTCCCCTGTATCTTCTTGCCATTATCATCCTTCTCCCTGTTTGTGGACTTGAACCACACCACCTCCTGACAGTCATCCTAATAATATATCTTATCTTCACCCTTAAAGAAACTTACATCTATCTAAATATTATAGGAAGGATTACACTAGATACTAGGAGAGTTAGAATATGTCCTGTACCTCAGAATCTTAACAGAGTACTAAGATGCCAAAGGGCAGTAAACCTGATAAGAATTCAAGTTGTAACTGAACCAGACTCTAAAGAAAATATCTCTTTGCCAAGGTATACTCCAGATGCAGTTCCATCTCTTCTGCATTCAGAAGAAGAAACTCTAATCATATGAGCCATTAGCTTCACATGACTTTCATTGAAGTTTCTTTTATCACACTCATTTTCTTTATAATCTTATTGGCTAGTATGCTCTAGGTAATACAAAAGGTTTTTAACAACACCTGACCAGTATTACTTACCCTTCAAGTAAACCAAAATGAAATTCATTTCAGAGTTGTACTCTCTTCAAATATTCACACTACCACTTGGCAGTACCACATATTTGATCAAGTTGGTGACAGTTGGAATCAACCAGCAGATCAATCTGATTGGGATACTAATACTCAATGATGGATATACTTCATGTTACTCTTCAAAGACTTCAACTCTTTGAAGGACTTGCTAAAACAGCTTCATGACAAGCCAACTCCCTTAACATTTATTCTCAACAACTTGAAGAAGCTCTAGTGGATGCTAACTGATAGCTACACACTTCTCAACAAGAAATTGAAAATCTAGAAGAAAAACTTCCTATTTCTGAACAACTTCTTGTAATCAAAACTCAAGAAGCAGCCCTTCTCCAATATATATAGAAAAGATCAGTAAGACACTGAAAGTATTACAGCTGTGGTAGATATGGACATGAAAGCACAAACTGCAATACCACTACTATTATGGGTCTAACTCAGATGCCCCTATTCAATGGACTTGTATGATTGTTTTTCATCTTTTTATCTTATCTTATCTCCTTATCTTATCTTATCTCGGAGATTGCCACTGGCATCTCTTGATCTATGTCCTATCTTCATTAGTGCTGCCTTGAGGGCTGCTGCTTCTATGCTTCACATATCTCACATACTTCACCTACATCACTTGTTTCACTGGTGAAACATGTTTCAATCATGCTTCTCTTCCATTCCCACACAGGGCTATGCACTTCTATGCTTCCATTTCATTTCATCTCTGTGCTATGCACAAAACATATGTTTCACCTCATGTATCACATCATCTCTGTGTTACAGCCATTAGGCTGTATAGATGTATTAGGGTAGAACCCAAACATGTACATATGTAATCCCTCAGTATATATACCTGGGGTAGCTGGGCTGGACATCCTCTAGTCTAGTTCACTTCGAGGTTTTCCCCAAAGCCTTTAGTGTCCTACCTCAGTCACTTCCCTCCTTCTCTTGGTTTGAGTGCTGCCTGATCCCAGTTGGATTTTGGGTTGTTTCAACTACAACTTGTTGCACATCTTGTGATCACTGCAATAGTTATCATGATCCAAACTGTTCCATACTTGCCCACACTTGTCCTTTCCACAAATGTTGAAACTCTCTTTGAGTTGAGCCTTGCTCCTCATTAACCTGTCAACATGGCAGTATATCAAGTTATCACTGAAGAATGAGAGGCCTTAGTGGCAAAACTCCAAAATCATTCTAAACTCAAGCCAACATATAACTCAAATAGAAGAACAATGACAAGCACTTGCAGACGCTCTCACTCAGGCAGAACTTCAGCTTACACAAACAAATGAGTCTGCACAAACAGCAGACCAATGCATCAGAGAACTACTAGGCATTACTGATGCTCTATGAGGTACTCTAGAAGGCCATTTTTCCAGTAGCTCTTCCAAGGTTGAAATATTCTCTGACTCTGAATCATATGAAGGTTCTAGTAATCAATTCAAAGAATAGTGGACTAAGATCAGAGCATGGATTGATTGCAACCTGAAATAGTTCATGATCAGAAATAAACTAGAAGACATTGCTCCAAATTGCAAACATCATGCCTATGCTGTTTTGTCTTGCCTTCATGGCTTTAAAGGATCTTACTTTGCAGAAATTGAATTAGACTGCCTTGCTAAAGGAATATTTCAATTGGAAGATTAGGATAACTTTTGTGCAGAAATAGAAGCCTTGTTTCACTCTATGCTACAACAAGACTGGGCTAAATGAGCAATCACCAAGTTCACTCAAGGATCACTTGACATAGATATATTCATTGTCAAATTCTGCATGCTTTACCATCAAGCAGAAATCTCTAATGACTTTGGAGTTTCCTTGCTAGAGAAGAATGTAAAACATGAACTCATAGAAGAACTTTTCTGCATGGAAGATAGATCTAATGTAGTTGATACTACTCTTCAATGTCTTTGTGACATTGGAAAAGCTAAAGAGTCCTTCTGCCTAATCAAATCACCATTCCACATTATTTAAGAAACAGCTGAAAGACTCAACCTTAGTTCTCTTACCTGTTATAATTGTGGTAAACCAGGTTACTTTTCTAAAGACTATAGAAAGCCTAGGAAACAACCTATGTTTACATGGTCTAAGGATTGCAAAGGATCCTCAGGTCATAAAGACATTTGAGGAGACCCAAAAGCTTTTAAAAAGAAAAGGGGTTTTAAATGAAGAACCTGCATCGAAGTAGAAGATAATTTAGAAGACTCTGAAGATGATTTGGAATCTGAAGATGATTCTTTCACTCCACATGCAGTTTGTGGCATGTCTTTTGATGAAATGAAAGCTTACTTCTATGACATGAAGAATACTAAAGTTTTGAAGGAAAAAGGCAAAGCAGAGTGAATAAACTCTCTCTGCTAAACCTTCTATCAAATCACACATCAAATCATCAAAGGAGCCTTTGATAAGTTCAAAGCTCAGCTGAGACATTAACTTGATGGTTAATTCCTCTACAAACACAAAAGAAAACCCAGTAACCAAAGCAAGTAATAATGTTTATGATCCTACTTTCCCTAACCATCATATTTATTCTACTAACTCACAAGACATTATATTAGACATCAAGGTCACTCCTGTTAGATATAAAGAATGCCTCTTTCATATGAAGGCTTTACTTGACAGCAGCACTAGCTTAGTATTTATTGACAAGTCATAATCATAACCCTCTCAAACCACTTGAGCAATCACTTCTCATATTTAATATGGATGGAACTCAGAACTCTGCAGGAACTATCACATACTATACTGAATTAATGCTTGAATATGGAAAGCATATGGAAATGGTTAAAGCTGAAGTAACCGATTTAGGAAAAAACCTGTTCATTCTTGGATATACATGGCTTCACTATCATAACCACATCATAGATTGAACAACAGGAACTGTTGAAATGAGAAATTGCCCAGCTTCATGCAAAGCACTTAATCACTGGTCATCTTTCATCTGATGCCTTGAAGCAGATGAATTCGAAACCTTATCCTCAGATTCACACTACTAAAATGGAGAAAAGTCAGAACCAAACTCAGATATTGAAAGAAGATCCAATGTCTAAAGTATCAAAATGCTATTCTAAATACTTCACAGTATTCTCTAAGAAGGAATCTGAACAGATGCTAGTTTGCAAACCATGGAATCATACTATTGAATTCAAAGATACATTTAAACTGCATAAAGGGCATATCATACCCTTATCCCCTGCTGAACAAGAAGAAGTCACAGCATTTGTTGATGACCAACTGTCATATCCCGTATCTGACCTCCGACTCACTCCGAGCCTATACGCTCAACTCCGACCTTACTCCGAGTTTTCTACTCGCGAACTCCGGAACGTTCTCGTCGATTCCTTTCTTTATTTAGAAACTCTTGTTCTTTCGTCTTTCCTCTTTGTAATACCTTCGCCTTAGTTTTACCTCCGAACCTGTG
>JBBPUA010001025.1:0-10197 GCA_038094355.1 Afroboletus lepidellus | reverse complement strand
AGATCGCGACCGGGAGGCGCTACGCGCCTTCACCCACCATAGCCGCTCAGTGCTCAGCCCCACAGACCAGACTCTCGAGAGTCTGGGCTTCACCCTCCTCGCGTCCACTTAACGAATAGCAAAGACCTTCGCTTAGTATTCAATTTGAGATATTGTTTGCCAATTTGTCTTGCCAAATGTTAATCAACAAACCCATGATGATCAATGACGTCGAGTAAACAACGAGTAAATACTAAATAGTCCGAAGCTCGACACTACACAACGAGGTTGACTTGGTATGAGGGAGGGAGTTGGCTGAGTTGCCAGGGATTAGGGGCGATGACAGACTTCTTCGTGACTACTCCAGAACTTTTGACGGGGACGACCAGCTCGAAGAGCTGGACTGGAAGACAACTTGAACAGCTTTGTGGAAGAAAATGGGACGTGATGGACATGGACATACCACCTGCACATTATATCAGAGCGAAACACAATGGACACAGATTCCGTCAGCGAAAGGAAGCTTGCTCACCAGGGATGAGATGTCAGTGCACCTCAGGAGCAATCCTTACCCTCACCTCCGGGGAGTGGATGCGATGGCCCTGGAGTCGCAGTCCACCCTCCTTTTGCAGGTCAAGCAGATGTGTGACCAAGATCATTGAGGCTACTATGACAGACACCAAGGTCATCCGACGAGAACGTCCAGCGCAAGATCTCGGTTGGCAACGCTGCAAACTGATTGCACTTACCCATCTAGCTATTACATTTATCATCACCGCGTTTTGCGGACACCGATGTATGTATATTCGGAGAAATGCTTGGTCTCGACACGGTCCAAACACGATGTCCACGCACTTCAAGGTAACCAAGGGACCGACGGCCAAACAATCCGACCATGAATACACCCAAAAAAACCCATCGATCGCCTGCATGTTACCCTACTCGCTGTCCCCCACTCACCGGCGCTTCAAACTTGGCGGCGGCGGTGGAGGCAGCTCTTCCGTCTGCCACTCCGCAGAGGTCAACGATGGCAAGTTCGCTACCCGTTTCGGACGACGCGGCGTCTTGACAGGTGCCTCCGGCTCCTGCACGATCGATTCGTCGACGTTCGTCTCCTGTACCGACAGGGCAGAAAACTGGCGATAAAACGACCTATCGGCTATGTCAGAGGAGCGAAACAAGACAAGAACGTCTGCTGACTGTGCCTCTTGGCTCCGCGCTGTGCTCCATACCCTACACGCCTCCTTGAATCGTGTCAAGATGTTGGTCATGTCATTATAAAACTGTGAGGCATCAAGCTTGAGCCGTTGAGAGCGACGATCGACCTACCTTGAGCCCTTCCTCCAGATTCCGCGAAATCTCGCGGTACTTTGCGTACGCGAGGTCGAGGTTCTGTAGCGCATGCTCGCGTTCCTTGACCGACGTATCCTCCTTGCGCGACGACAAGAATATCTCGTACGTGGACTAGGCGACAGTGACGTGGAGTGGTGACGGCGCTGCCAAGGGACCCACCTTGATCGTGTCAAGTAGTCCTTGCTGGTTCTTTTGACCCTCCACGAGGCCTTGGATGAATCGGTCGTATTTGGCAAGCTCTTCGTCCGAAACGTCAGCAAACATCGCGGGTGTGATTTCAGTATCGCGATCGAATCGCGCGGCGGCCGTCACGATACGGGATCGGATGTCGTCAACCTCGCCGCGCCGCCGTGCCCTGGAGACGAGTTCACCGCGACCATGACGGACATCGTCGAGGGATTCCAAGAGGCCTCGCAAAGTGCGCGCGTGCACTTGCGTCTGGCTCCCCGCGCCCTGCGTCTTTCCGACCGACACGGTCGAAGACGGCACCAGACACTCCAATGCGTCCTACCTCCCCGTGAGTAACCGTTGGATCCGTGCCATCAGATCGCCCCTACCTCGTCCAGCGCCAGTTGTGAGATCGCCGTCTCCCACTCTCTCCACTTTTGGCGCACGATTTCGTCGCTGTTGGTCGCTTCCGTCAGAATGCTTCGGTATCTTTCTTGTTTCTTGACAAGTTCTTGATTGGCTTCGTGCGAGGGCAGTCTTTTCATCGGAACTTCTTTCCGCGCCGCTTCATCCTCGGATGCTTCGCTGTCTAACACGTCCATCGCCTGAGAGCCGATGAGCATGGAGTGACGGCAAGTTCTGATGGACAGACCTCGTCCAGTATTGCCATGGCTCGATGGGCCAAGAGGTCTACATGTTCCAGGCAAGTCTCGATGCGCTCTGGACCTTGTTCAGATCTAACTTCCTCAGCTTTTTTCAGGAAGCTGGGCGGAAGCCCGATGGGACGCTCTAACGCTTCGAGTGACGACGGGAGATTGAGCGAACGTAGAGTCCTGTATCTGCGGTGAATAGAGAAAACACCAATACAGTAGCGTGCACAAACCGATCAGCTTCATTGTCAAGTTCTTGTGCAAAGTCGGTGATCCTTTCTTTAACAAGAGTTTGCTTGTTCTCGTTGTAGATATCTAAAGGCCAGATCGGACACGGAGTGCTGGTGAGAACTAGGACCAACGTACTAACAGCCTCTCTCGCACCCCAGCCCAGCATCTCTCCAAAGAAGATACGGCCGCCATTTATCACGGACTTTGGGTCCGACAACCCAGGCAAGACGATATTCTGGACCATGACGACCTCTTGGATAGGTGCAATACCAGAGGATGAAGGGACATCTTTGTGGTAAATCAGGTCATTGTCGCGCTCTGCACGGGCAAGATTCTTCTGTAGAGCGTCTAACAAGAACTTGTCCAGCGTCAAGATAGCAAAGGCGGTTTGATTTGGCGAGCATACGTACCTTGATGTCCTGCACAACTGCAGGAGAGACGGCGCTTCGCCTAGCCGAGTTGTGTCCTTGTTTTGCTTCGGCCTCCGCGTCAATCAGACGGCGTAGTTCGTCGCCATAACTGTCAAAGCGTCAGTCATCGCCATGAGCGGGCAGAACTGTGATGCGGACTTGTTGGCCTCGAGATCATCTATACTTTTTCTGTACAGCGCTGCTGCGCGAAAATGGCGTTGTTTTGTTTCCAAGTGCGGAATCCAAGACTTGAGAAACGAAAGATCAATGATGCGTCGACTGACAAGAAAGCCGCCACGTTACTGATGGGAGCTTGTCGCGAACTTGAGGCGAAGCCGATCGCAGAGCATCCAGGGAACTAGCATAAAGCGATGCGACGCCTGCAGCCAACTTTGCAATGAGGCTGTTCTTGTAGTGATCTAGTGGCAGACGGATCGGAACTGGATTTGTTGGGGTGAAACAACGTCAGGCGCACCTGCAACTGCGCGTTGCCAGGCACACTCTTGGGCCTGGGCGAGCATCAGGAATTCCAAGCTGTGGACGAAAGATGGGGTCAGATCGAGGGGGCTATCTTCGGCGTCTGGCGGAATGCAGAGCTTGGGCAGTGCGGAGGTGCGGAGGAAGGCAAATGTCCCAGCGGCGTGCTGGACGGGGTGAGGATGGCCAACGAGGAACCGGGTCGCGACACACCTGATAATGAGACGTGGCTCGCTTGAGGCCGTCGGGACCGGACCTGTCCTCGGCAGCAGCGAGCCGACAGGAAAGGGCGGCGATGTTGAAGAGAATCGCGGCGCGCTCAAAGGTCAGACTGCGGAGTGTGACGGGGACGGAGGACGAGGAGGCAAAGGCGTGTGCATAGGCCAACTCGAGACCGATCTGTGCAGTGGATCAGCGTGAATCGACGGGGGGCGGGTGGCACGGACGTCGGAGGGGAGCTTGGCGAGCACGAAGACGAGCTGGGCATGGTAGCTGGACGGGGTCAGCAGGCGGGTTTGGATGGGGAACGCGTGCGCACCTGAGCAGCGCGTCGAGGGGTGGGTCGTGTGCAATGCAGGGCGTGCGGAGGGCGTCCCAGTCGGCAATGTCCTGCCTGTACAGGTGCGGGTGGTCGTGGGCGTCGTCGTGGAGGTAGTCGCGGACGGCGGTGGGGATGTGGGCGTGGTACGATTTTTTGAGGGGGATGGTGAGATGGTTTGGCATCTGGTGCTTGTCGCGGCGCCACTCCGCACGGGTTGGTAATTGTCCACCATGTCCTACGTCGACCAGTCCTCTGCCATGGGCAGGCGGCTCACCAACAGAAACAACAACCGCTACTCCGTCACCGCCCTCTTCAGCATGGCTGCGGAGCAGGACGTGGAGGTCGAGGACGATCTCGCAAGAGGTGCGCACAACTCCTCCGAGCAACACAACAACTTGACTGTCTCCAGCCCAGAAACGTCTCCGCGACCTCAAGGGCAAAATATCCGTCCAGTCAAAGAAAAACTTTGTGCTCGAGCGCGACGTCCGCTATCTCGACTCTCGGATAGCACTTCTCATCCAGAACCGTATGGCTGCTGACGAAGTGCGTCCACTCCCTCCAACCCGCCCCGTCTCTCATCCACTCTTTAGCAACGCGAGGTCGAACGCACGCTGGAAGACGTCGATCCGACAGAGGGCCACTATCCCGACGATCGCAAACTACAGCAATACTCGAATCTATTTTTCCTCCTCCAATCTGAACCCCGCCATATCGCAAATCTCTGTCGCCTCGTCAGCTTGTCCGAAATCGACACCCTTCTCCAGACCGTCATGTTCACCCTCTACGGAAACCAGTACGAGAGTCGCGAAGAGCATCTCCTCCTCACCATGTTCCAGTCCGTACTATCCGCTCAGTTCGAGACTGCCACCGAATTCGGCTCTCTACTGCGCGCCAATACGCCAGTCTCACGCATGATGACCACTTACACCCGTCGAGGTCCGGGTCAAAGTTACCTCAAGGGTGTCCTCGCCGAGCGTATCAACAGTCTCATAGAACACAAGGATCTCAATCTCGAGATAAACCCTGTCAAGGTAACTTGCTCTGTATTTCCCATCCGTTGCCATCTCGGTCCAACAACTCTAACTAGGTCTATGAGCAAATGATCAATCAAATCGAGGAAGAGACCGGCACGCTACCCCCGAATCTTCCTCGCGGCGTCCCTCCGGAAGTTGCGGCAGAGAATGCCGACGTCCAAGCGATCATCGCCCCTCGACTTACCATGTTAATGGAGATTGCCAACAGCTTCCTCGTGACCATCATCGAAAGTATGGAAAGCGTTCCCTACGGCATTCGGTGGATTTGCAAGCAAATTAGGAGTTTGACTCGTGTATGGGATCTTCACCGCGAGATCATTCCCACTTACTGACGTAGCGCGACAGCGGAAATACCCAGAAGCTACAGATTACGCCATTTGCTCTCTCATAGGCGGCTTCTTTTTCCTGCGCTTCATTAACCCTGCAATCGTCACGCCCCAAGCGTACATGCTAGTTGATGGCGTTCCCGCCAAACATCCCCGACGGACGTTGACGCTAGTGAGCCCCATTTTTGGAAATATGAATCGTAGTAACGTCGTGTTCTATAGATAGCAAAGATGCTTCAGAACCTCGCAAATAAGCCATCTTATGCAAAGGAAGCATACATGATCACGTTGAACCCGTTCGTCGAGAATAACAAGGCTCGAATTAATCAGTTCCTTAATAGCCTCTGCGAGGTTGGCGACTTCTATGACACCTTGGAGGTGCGTCATCATCATCTAATTCGAGATTGGGTTTTCTGACACGTTCGCACGCAGATGGACCAATATATGGCACTCTCCAAGAAGGATCTCATGATTCACATTACTATGAACGAACTGTACAACACCCATGCATTGATCTTGCAGCATATCGAAACACTGGTAAGCAAATCGGCCGTGGCGGAATCTGTTGACTCAGCGTTGCGCAGTCACCGAATGACAAGCAACACTTGCGTATTCTTACCGACGAACTCGGCCCTGCTCCTTCTCAAGTCCCTCGCAAAGAGAACCGTACAATCGAACTGAATCTATACAGTCGCTGGGAGACTCCTGTTCAAGATCTGCACACGGCACTCATGGACTCGATCTCTCAGAGCGACATGCTATACATGGAGACAAAGTCCATTCTTGTCCAGCTCATCCGTTCGCTCCCTCATGCCGTTGACAAACGGCCTTATAACCTTGCAGCGCTAGCGGAACGCGCGGCGACGACCAAGGATGCGACCCTCGTGCGCAGAGGTATCAAAGTCAAGGAGATGCTTCGCGAGCTCGAGGAGGCCAAAGTTATCGATCTGGCAGACGGCTACAAGCTCATGCAAGATGAGGTGGCTGCGGAGCTTGTCCATTTGGGTAATCTTCGGGACAAGGTGTTGCTAGAGACCAAGTCCCTGGAGGCCGTCTACAAGACAATTTGTGATCACAACAGCTACCTACGGTCGCAGCTCGAGCAGTACAAGGCATACCTGCAAAATGTCCGCTTGACCGCTTCCAAAGACAAGGGGAGCACGACGGGTGTCGGCGTCGTCACGGTTGGCGGGAGAGAGAGGAAACCTTCAAGAAGTGCCGTCCTCGGCCCCTATCGGTTTACTCACGCCCAGCTGGAGAAGGAAGGGATTATCGTCGAGAGCAATGTTCCAGACAATCGGTGAGTTTTCTTCCGGTCCATGAGCGCTGCCGTCTCACTCTCCGTAGCCGCCCGAATATCTACTTTAATATTACATCACCAAGTCCAGGAACCTTTATCATATCATTACACTACAAGGGACGAGAGAAGGCAATTCTTGAGATGGATCTGAAAATTGATGATCTATTGGAGAAGGTGCTCAACTTTACTCTTTGTTCGATGCAGTACTCAATCGCGGCGACAGCAAAAAGATAACAAACACTTGCTAGACCTGGAGTACGTACAACTGAACGTACCAAAGGTTCTTGCTCTCCTGAAAAAGGTCTTCGCTAAGCGGTGAAAGGACATTCGGCCATGTTTGAGACGTTATCCCCTTACTTATGCCATATTCATTCGCCATACCCGTCACTCCTTTTTTCGTTTCCTTTGTCTCCGACCTCGCCTTATTATAGTACGCTTTCCGCCTGTGACTGCCATCCGTTCTGGAAATTTTGGATGTATTACATGTGTAGTTATGTATGTTTCTGGATACCTGTCTTCCTACCTCTACTCTGGTACTCTGCGACATTAGACATTCTTTGACAACTTGACCCTCATCCCATCAACGGAGCGCACCGACGGGCTATGTTTAGCCTGAGAACGGGTTACCCCGCCGCAGTTTCGGCGCCGGCTTGTTGACAATTGATCAAAGAGCTCTTCACATTACCGCTCATTACTTTTGCACAGATCGGATGCTGGGCTTTCAGTAGCCCTGCCATAGGAGCTGAGATGTCACGCTCGTTCTCTACATCATTCGTTCTTGCTTGCTGCCTGGGAGCAGCCATAGCAAAGCTGATACCACCCTTGCCGGGCTTGAAGCCGGGAAATTTGGTCTCAAATGCAGACAGCGTCTCCAACAGCAATGGAATATCACCAGTTTCAATGGCTGACGACGGGTGAGCGACCGAGTTATTCATGGTGTGTAGAAGCGGTCGCGCTCATTCTTCGAAAGGACGTACTATACCGTCATTCAAGCAGGCCAGATCAGTTTTCGCGCCGCAATAGACACAGGGTCTTCGGATCGTATGTCTGGATTCCCTATACGCTCTGCTTTTTCTGACGACATCGTTTACTACTTAGTCTGGCTGGTTTCCACGGCCTGTACCACGTCCACCTGCTCGGCAGTTCCAAAATACCCACTGTCATACGCGTCGCCGACGTTCGATTCCGTTAATAACAACGCTACTGCGTTCAACGTCAGTTATGCAGATGGGACCCGTGAGTAGTGTTCCCTCCAGTGGAGTTTCGGTGGCCAGGTTGCATACGCGACTGACATCGTGTCTCCCTCAAGGCGCGTCAGGGTTCATCGCCAGAGAGTTCATCGAGGTTTCGAATGTCACAGCACCCGGTCAAGCCTTCGGTGAGCACGCCGATTCATCGTGGCATGCCAACGGACCGACCGCGTCCCCCAGGCGTGGTAACCAATTCGAACGTCACGCTCATCGACGACGTCAGCGGCATCCTCGGGCTGGGATTTCCCCGCCTGTCGGAAATCTACGGTGCGACGCCCGATGGTGCGTATCTTGGCGCGTGGACTCGAAATGCTTTGGTTCATTGTTTGGTGCGGTTTGCAGCACCGCCGTTCCTCGCGACCTTGTCTCAGCAAGGCATCGTGGACTATCCCATCTTTGGGCTGAGTTTGACACGGAACGCGACAGGGACGCTCGCGCTGGGTGAGGGCTTCCTCACGCTCGTGCGTGGTTCGGGGATCGGCTAATGTCCGACTTGTAGGCGCCATTGATGCGTCGCTCGTACAGAACACGAGCGATATCGTGTGGAACGAGGTGGTTCCGTTTTCTCCGCTAGGGAGCCAGACGAACACATCGGGGTATATGTATTGGGCGATTTATGTGACGGGCATTGCGGTATGTGACATGTGGTCTGGTTCTCGTCGGACCGCAGTGCTCAACCTCGGGTAGGTTAACGGAAGCACGCTGACGCCAATACCCACGTATCCGGGACCGACTGGCAATTCTTCGATTGCGCTTCTGGACGTGTGAGCGTTGTTGAACATGTCCCTGTGTATGGCATGCTAAGTATGAATGTTACGTAGGGGAACCCCCGGATTGTATGGACCCTACCAGGACGTGAGTGATCTAGACTATATGTGTGTATATCACGAAGCTCAGCCTTACTCCATAGGTCGAGCGACTGTACGCGCTCTTCCCCGACAGTCGGCTCATAGACCCGAGTGGGTGAAACTCGTCAAACGTTCCCAACGGTTGACTGATGATGATTCCCAGATGGGCAGTGGGCAATCCCCTGCACTTCATCTGCAACCCTGACGTTTAGTTTCGGGTGCGTGGCAATTATCTTGTGCCAAGTGCCTATTGACGAGTGTCGTAGAGATGGGACTGCGTTTGTTCTTCAACCGACTGACTATATCATCGGTCCCGCTGCAGGCAATCCTAGCATGTGCCTGTCGTGGCCAAGAGCTTCGCCCCCCAGCGCGAATGGGATCGACTGGCAACTTGGTAAGAGCGACCATTGCTTCTCGTAGACCGTCCTCGATGAATTCCCTAGGAACGTCGTTTTTGCGCACCGTATATTCTGTTTGGAGGTAAGCACGAATCCTGTTCCTGGTGCTCACACCCTCACCTGCGCAGCTTCGGCATCGATTATGTACAACCACCAATGATTGGCCTGTACGCTCTCACGAACGCATCGACGCCTGTCGAGTCTGCTGCTGCCGTTTCTGCCTTCTTCTCCTCTGTGTCTGCTACTTTGGCAACTACGTTGCCCAATTACCCGTTGGCGACCCCGACGTATACGACGCCACCCTATACCTTCAATACCTCCGTTCCGGCGACTTTGGGCGAAATTGTTGATTCGGAACTAGCGACTAGCACATACCCACCGATGGTCGTTTCGCCTGCGATAAATCCAACTGTGCTTCCGATGGTTTCCGATCAATATACGCTCGTAGAAACAAATGGACAAGGACAACTCGTGACGTCCACGTACCACCTCACGCAACCCTCTGTCGTTCTCGGGAGGCCTCCGGGGTTCAGTGGTGCTCGGACACACCGAGCGCCGGTGGCTGCGCTTGGCGTCTCGCTCCTCGCGGCTATTATACGAATATTCTAGGGGACGTTTTCAGCTTGTTTTATATTAATTTTTGAAGATGATTGGGCTTTTTTATGACTGTTACATTTCTATATGCATGGACCTCGCTGCGTATGTAGGTGCGAAACTTGGTTGTATTGTTCAGATAATTTCTTTTTGTATGCAGGAGCTGATATCCGTAGGTGACCCGCGTGGAGCTCTTGAGTATCTGCTGCACGGTTCAGAGGTTTGGAAGCATTGCGGAAGTCCAACTTGCCCGGGTAACACATGGTTCCACAAGCTGACATGTGTGAGGTTGATCGAGTCAGCGCAAGCTAGGGGCAGGTCAACATACGTCATGCAGATCATGGCTGGAATATCACTCCTTTCGACTTCCAACCAACAGCTACCAAGATGCCTGGTCAGCGTATTGCTCAACCCAACCCGCCTCCCGATCCGTCCCACCTCCCTGACTCTGTGCTGGACTATCGGGTGCAGGCCCGCCCCAGCCCGGATATCACCCCCGCTGAACTCGCCTCCTTGGACAAGTTCAAGCGCGCTGCGAACTACATCGCTGCAGGTACTTAGCCCCTATTTTTTTACTCTCGTCCGACTCCTTGTACTCACACATGCCCATGTTGCGATGATTTTCTTGAAGGACAACG
>JBBPUA010001024.1:0-10198 GCA_038094355.1 Afroboletus lepidellus | reverse complement strand
TAGAGACGAGAGGCAGGGAAGCTGCCTATTCCAGTACACCTTCACGATCGAATCAATACAGGAAAACATCGAGGGAAATGCAAACGCTGAGCATAGACAAAACACACAGATAGCACCAGTTCGCCGTGGGTTGGCAGAACGCGTCAGCGGAGATAGGCTTTTCATTCACTATCTCGGTTTTGAGGAGGTCCTGTTCTTTCGCGGAAAGACGGCGTGTTGGCACCAGGACTGGATCCGAACGTGAAAGCGCATTGCACACTAGCTTGGATGTCTTGCACGTTGCACGAACTGGTGCGACTCCAGGAAGAACGTGAGAGATGAAAATGTCGACGGCCGCCGTGCACCCCACTTTGAAGCCACGGAGTAAAGCCTAACCTCATGATCAGAGCCGTCCGCGTCAAAAAAAAAAGAGACAGCTAGACAGTGAACCGTACGCATGTGTGGTAAGAAATCATTGGGTTTGCTTCAAGCGTGTGTGACACTGACTCAGAGATCCGACATGGCATCTCTGATTCCACAAGCTAGACAGAATTTTGTACCTTGGCTGCCTATTCTCGCATGACACGCCTTTCTTCCATTCTGCTACCTGACTTCATATCTCGAGATGTGAGGATCACCTCCCGATCATTGGACCCAGCGAACGCCGGACGGACCAACTGCAAGGAAAGGAAGATCGTCCAAACCAACCTCGTCTCAAGGCGACCGGTTTTCCATTCTCCGTTCCTAGGAGTATGAGGTCTCCCAAAGTCCATCCAAGCGTCTAATCTCGCGATAATTACGAGTGCCCGTCGCCGCACTGGACCCTGCGCGGACCATGTCCGATGCATGATCAAATGGCAAGGCTGTTGCCCGCGTTGACCTACGCCCTGGGACCTTGATGCGCCCCGAACCGCCTGGCACCGAATCAATCACTCCAGCGGCCATCTCGTACGAGTCACTGAAGCCCTCCAGCCCAGTCATCTTTGCCCCTCATAACGTTGACATCGATCCAAATGGTCAAGTCAACGCACGACGTAGCCACGAGGCCCAGCGGACCCGCCTGGACCCTTGTACCCCAGAACGTGGGCACGATATGTACATTCAACGTCAACATCAATTTAACCCATCAAACGCGATTTTCGTGACGAGGGTGGCGCGAAGCACCTGGCGAAGTATAGCGGCGAGAGTGTCTGCCACCGCCGCTTCGTGCCCCGTGACCTGGACGAACGAGGCAACCTGCCACGCCGAGTGCTCGCCATCAAACTTTATTACCGCGAGGCGTGCCACTTTCTTGGTTTTGTAACGCCGCACGTGTACCACATGTCCTACGGCGGGCGTCAAGGTCACGCTCGACTGGTCACCTGAGACATATTCAGGTATGGGGAAGTCGTCGCTGGTGTTGAAGTGCGAGTTGCTCCAGAATTTAGAATTAATGGTCTAGAAAAACTTTCCCCCACGTTTTTCTCTCTCCTTTTCTTTGTCACCTAAACGGATATGAGCGAGCGAACCAGCGCGTTCCCCAAAGGATTGCATTCATCGCGATGACTGAACAAATGGTGCTTGAACGGTAATCATTAGCAAGGATAAGATTCGAGGAGTCAGCATGAATGATGCATTGATAGGCCTCGATCATTTTTACCTAGCCTCCGCGGAATCAAAGCACAGACTTGGTGGCGCCCGCGTCCGTCTCGACGCGACTTCCCCCGAGCTTACGGCAAGCTAGCTTTCGTCCGCATAATATCAATAGCCACGGAGGGGGAGGAAGGCGGTGATTCTGAATCTGAACGTGTCGATAACGTTGCAGCCGTCCAAGCCTTCCTTGTCTACGTGGAGGCCTGCCATGGCACCAACGATGGCTACGTACGCCATACACGAGCCCCTAGCCAGCGTATAAACCCCACACGACAGTCCGTCGACGCGGGAGGAACCTCGTCCCTGGATATGATCCGTGGCAACGGGAGCGTCACACCGGACCGAGACACCTGTTGCGCAATATCGCTATCCCCGAACGTAGTCCCGGCGGAAAGAGCCATCATCCATGAGCACGATGCGCTATAACGACCGTACGGACGAACTTGAGACATAGCACGTTGAAAGAGCACCTGATTCTGCTTCTGAGTGTCGGCTGAAACCGCGACGCCGACACTGGGTCTGACATGCCGCGTCCCACGAACGCCATCCCGACCCGTTGATTGCCACCCATGATTTTGAAAGATGACCGAGCAAAACCTGTCCAGCATCGTTCCGCACGCAACGGAGTGTGCCACGGCGCTCATAACATTCGGCCGGAGACGTGTGTCGGGCGGATCCATTCTGCGCAGCCCAAGGACGTAGAGCTTGGGGTTCATTAAACAACTCGGGCGATACGATCATCGGGAAGACTCGTGTCAAGAGTAGGGCGCTTAGCCACGTTCTATCGGACCGGAGGCCAAATATCATATGCCGACCTCGTAGCCACAATCGAATAGGATGGTGAAGAACCACCAGTCGTACGGGTTGGCAGGTGGATATATGAGCGCGTAGAACAGGAATCCGAGGAAGTGAGTCTATCCTGTGAAAGCCAAGTGGTCATCGGCGGAGGCAATCCTCACTGAGCGCATGTTCTGCCCCCCTTGGACGGGCTTTATTAAAAAAGCTTCGACTGGCCCATCAGGTGAGACTTCGTTTGGTTCGGTAGGGACGACTAAGGGAGAGATGAAACGAGCCGGGAGACACGTAGTCTAGCGCGCGCCACGCTCAGGTACGTCAATTGAGACGACCCGAGTATTGGCGATGGGGCTCCGCGACCCGTTGGTCAGTGCGACCTGTGGCACCGGTACTGCACGAACTGTGGCATGTCAACGTCAGTGGAAGACGAACTGGACGAGCTAGCGTCCAAATAGGATAGCACCGACGCTCTAGCATCACGGACGCTTTACTTGGACCCTTCCCAGGGTGAGGCTTGGGTGGGAGCACCCAGAGCAACGTGTGCCGACAGACCTCCGAGAAAAACATCCACGGAAGTGACCTTGGGAGAGTCCGCGGCGGCTCGCCGAGCGAGCTCTTAAGAAAAGTGAACCAACTAACATCATCCATGCGACGCAAGACGACCTCTGACTTCAAAGTACAAATCGACAGCTTGCTGGGAGACACAGATGGTTCTGCAACGGTGCCGAAACGGCAGTACTAGTCTCAGACTTTTTTTCACGTCACGCGTCAAGGTACATCTGTCAACGCCTACCATGTGAGGCCCCGCATGCACAGACTACTCCACTGACAGTACATACAACGTCAAGTGCTTGTCAAGTCTATGCCGTTGCGACCTTGCATCCGAAATGTCACCTGGTTTGCTACCTACACCTCGTCCGCTCCTTCTGGTTGGCAGCTCTTCAACTTGCATGTCGATCGCGGACAGAGCACTCCCACCGCCACCGATCGACTGGCGCCTATCGTGTCTTTCGGAAACCGAAATCATCTCTAATGATCGCCAAGTCCGCGCCTCCCTCCGACGTGGTTGTCTCTAGTGAAACGCGCCTAGACTCGACGGCCGTCTGCTCACGTCCAACCTGACCAGGCGGCCTGGTTCGGCATGTCACGCATGGAAAGCTCGCTAAGCACACGCGTCCCGGAACTTGTCGACACGTCCTCGCGTATAAAAGAGACGTTCGATCCACTAATGACTTCATCCGATGTCGCATAAGGTCTTGCTTCCAAGTTCTCCGAGGGGGTACCTAACGTAGGGCTGTGCGGAGACAGCGGATTGTCATCCTGCGTCATCCTCGCCGTTAATGAGCATGCCTTATCTTTGATACTGTTTGTCTTGCCTACGTGGGCTGTCTCTGGCAGAATATGAATATGAATGAGCAGAGAAACACCGAGAAGTGCGTCATCCGCATGCAGAACGAGAGAGTTACCAGTCACAGATGCTGGCGATATCGGTGGCATCCGTATCAAGTCGGAGTTGGGGGGCGGAACGTTGCTCAGAGGTTGTCGCGATTGGCCAATCGCACAATCGTTGCGTCTTGATCGCTGTGTTTTGGGAGAAAAGTGCAGGAAGGATCAGATTACGGGAACAAAGGAAAGACCGGGAGGCCGCGAGTACCACGTAGACGGTATCAGCTCGGAGACGGCAGTGAACCAAATGGGTACTGATTCTCGTTCGTGTTCTCGTCGAGACTCTCAGCTTGATTGATTTACGGCGTCATCATGGGTGCCAAAGTCCCCTTAAAGGGACGAAAGAGTTCACATGTCCGGAGACTGTGCCCTATCGGTCGGTCCTGATATCTCAAGCTCAGCTAATTGAGCGGAGCAGACAGACTTTGAACCCCGCCGGTGAGTGAGTACTTTGCCTGAAGGGTTGGATCAGGCATGCGGGATACAGCCCAGGAATCAGGGTAGGAGCAAGGGAAGGCAGAGACCCTTTCACGTCCGTCGCACGGAGGCCATACGACGCAGCTCACCGTCTGTGATAGGGGATGGGGCGATGACACTGGCAGTCCTGTTGGACGCGCGTTGGTGGATGTCTTGAAAGCGATGTAGCGGGAGGGGATCGTGCGTGATTATCATTGTCGACCACGTACAAACGCCACCACACCACGCTTTCAAATCCATGTCTGAACGTAAGATTTGAAAGGCAACTCATGCCTGCCTTGATATGCGAGGAAGAAGCGAGGGAAGCCGCGATAAGTAGTTCTGTGAAATGAATCGACTGGCATGAATCCGATGATTCTCCGCACAGATATGTGGGGTGAGGTCACGAGGGTCTGGACGAAGATGGCGCATCGTGAGTTGAAATGGAGCGATCCAGAACGCACTGGGTCAGTGAATGACTGAGAGCCGGGAAATGGTTTGACAGACGGGAGAGCAAGGAACTTGCTTTGCAAGTTTATGTAGCGTTGTGATGTGCATGACAGGCTGGGTACCAATGCTAACAAATAGGCGAACGGAAATGACATGCATGGGCCGCCTCGGGCTTGGACGAAATGGATAATGTAATGGCAGAGTGGGGACGATTTCGGAGCGGGATATCGGGTGGATAAAAGCTATCCGGGTACGTTGGCGTAGTGCATTCCAGGGCAAGGTCCCGGGCGTCGATCCGCTCCTGTCGCACAAGTAGACCATTGCTGCAGAAGAATAGCTTGCCCGGTACGGGAGCCGCGTGCGCCGACTCATGGCGATGAGCTGAGCCGGTTCGAGATGTTGCAGTGCATTTTAGTACGATGCGGATCACGCTCGAGCAGAGGAGCTTCTGAGTCCGTGATTTTGGGGATACTGCCTCCATATGCCGGTTGTTGTTCATCCGCGAAGGGCTTTTGTTCTCTTCTCTACGGTGGACCACCAGCCCGCTCTGGAGGCTGCGTGTGACTGATCGTGCACAATATTTGTCAAAAGCCCCTTCCTCGCCGTCCTCGAGGCAACAAGCGAAGGAGCCTGCAGCACGCCGCAGCTGAGGACGTACTGTCCCACGGTGAGTTTCCATTGTTTCATTTCACGCCGGAGGAACCGATTATTTTGGCGGTGCCAATTATACACAATTGATCTGGCTTGCTGCATGGCGGCGCTCGGTTGGTGGTTCGGCACGTTTTCACACTTTAATTACCTAATTCGCAACCAGCATTTAATTTTTTCCGATCGAATCTCGTTCTCAGGGACTGGCATGACAACTTATATATCGCTCCCTTGCCCAAGACTGGCTTCCGAACACTACCTTTACCCTCCGTCGCTCTGCTTTGTTCAGCGCCACCCGTTCTCTGCTAGTAATTCCTGTCAATGGCTGCCGTGCTCGGTCCTGTACCCGCTGCTCATCCATCGCCGTACAGGGCTACTCACAACGTCTCCCATCCCCGCGTCGCATACCCGGTGAGTACCCCCCAACCCTCTCCCAAAAATTTCTCAACGCCCACACTAGGCACCCTCGACCAAGCCTCCCTCTACGCAGCCCACGTCTAGTCGGCAAGATCCCTTTTACGGCCACGAGCAGACCTCGAGGTTATGCGCTCGGTTCATCACGCATCTCTTCGCCTGCCCGGAATACCCTCCCTCCTCCTCGAATTCGACCGTGAAGCTCCCCCATTTCATTGCCTACGCGCTCCACAGGACCAAACTCCACCCGTCGGTGACGTTCGCGGCGCTGGTGCTTCTCCAGCGACTGAAGGCGCGTTTTCCGACCGCTCGGGGATCATCGGGTCATCGTTTATTCATCTCGGCCTTCATGCTCGCGTCGAAAGTCATCTGCGACGACACTTATTCAAACAAGTCGTGGTCTATCGTCGCTCAGGGAATGTTCCAGCTCCGCGAGGTCAACCAGATGGAAAGGGAGATGTGTCAGTACCTCGAATGGGAGCTGAACGTCGATCCAGTCACGCTGAAGGAGTTCGAGGAGATGATCCGCAAGGATTTTGTTGGCAATGGTCCGTATCCCACGTACATCCTACCTTCGACAAAGAAGTCGACGCCCCCGCCCACCGCCAACCCATTCGCCGCGGCCTCGAGTACGAGCCCGTCGCCATCGTACGGGCAGAGGTACCCGTCGCCTCCCAAGCCCGCGTATCCTCCCCCTCCAAATCCTTCTGCCGCGTACATGACGCCTCCCACTACCCCCGACACACCTTCACCGTCATATTCGCCATCAACATCACCAGCCTCGTCAGCTTCACCGCCCACACCCCCCGGCATAGAGGACCACACCGCCAAGATCGTTTCGGCGTCGTCTTCTCCCGGTCTCGCCAAGGCGGAACCCATCCCCATCGTGCATTCAAAAACGAAGATGTTCGCATTCGCGTCCCCTGCGGTGTGGTAATCCGATTCTATTGTAGCTCATCCTATTCTCCTAGAATTGCTGTCTTGAAGACGCGGTCTATTGTATACTCGCCATCCACACACTCGTCCATGGTCGCCCGTCGAATATTTAAGGACGATATCTATACCCGCCCCCCCTCATGCCTTGTGGTGGGCGACATGGTGTGCCGTTGGCGACGGACTACCCTGCTTCATTTCGCATTGGGCATACTCGCATTTTCATGTTGTGTCAATAGTCGCATACAAATTTTCTTTCGTAGGCATATGTACATTACAGGACAGGTTTTGCTGAATACAAAGAAGTAACAAACAGCTTGGTATTGTGGTCGGACGAGTGAAACAATTGTTCGCGCGGGGATAAGCGCTTCTCACAATGTCAGCGCGGGCCGCCATCAGCGGTGGCACAAACATTGACTGATCTTTTGGCGTTGTCTCAGGTAACACCGACACAGCCCAGCACCGATAATAATATACAGGTTGAGCTCGGTGGTACAGCTGGTGATGATCAAAGTCATGCGTCGCATTTTGCTCGTTGGACTCGTAAGCGGGGCAGTCCAAGTTTGGCGGCTTCAAACCAAGTGCCATTTTGAGACGGTTGGTTCCTGTTCGATCAGACTTTTCTGTTGGCATCCCATTTTGGGCGCCCGTTTATTGCAGCCACGCCATATATCTGGTAATCGCGCGCGGGAAAAGGAAGGGCGATTATCCCATGTGGAGATTCGGCGTCCCACTGGCCCTTTCGAAAAGGGCTGGTCTCGCAGAGCTAGTGGGATTCTGTCCCGTCAGCGACGGCCTCAGCCAACTGGCCTCCACCATCAGATGCTGCACGGGCGAGGCATGGAGGGTGCGGTGGCGATAGCCTGCAGACTGGCCTAGTCCCCGCCTGGGCCGCAAAGTCGCCTTCCAACGGCATGAGGCCAGCCGAAACGCGGAGTTGCTCAACATCTGAAACGTCCCTTGTCAGGAAGCGACCCCAATGCCACCGCGTCAACTTGAAGGCGCTTTGTGTTGGTTGGCCGCAACGATCGTCATACCTACAGATATACAGGATGGCTGGGTGATATGTGGTACTTTAAAGTGGCTGCCCCGGCGCCAATTTGTGCGCCTCCGGCAGAGAAATCGGTGATCTTGTTAAAGGTTAGATCCAACCCACCCCTGATGTCATGCCATGCCACACAATCACGCTTAACACCGCCTTTCTTTTCTAGGAACGGCTTTCATTGGACAAGGAGCCACACGCGATCGCCTCATGGCCGCCCATCTAGCCAGGTTCACAGGAGCTCCAGCGTCTGCCAGACAACAATGTACCTCAGGCTTCTGCTCCAGGGACAAAACCTTGTCCCTGTGTACCCATGGGCGAGTAAATTCACTCTATATTCCCTTACACGAGGCCGTGGCGAAATGCGGTTCATACAACGGAGACTTACATACGAAGGGCCAATACTGATATGGGCGGCCCGGACGTTCGTAACGATGACTCTATGGCTTCCATCACAGCATTCGATATGCTCGTTGGTCCTCGGGTCACTCTCAACACTCTCAGCAAGCGGCCGTTTTATGTTCGAAGTCGCCCCCAGTTGCATGATATCTGATCTGGAGCTGTATCCAACAGTGGGTTATTACCGCCTCTTTGTATGCCCATAGACGGTTTCAGTCAGCCGTAATGACAAGTTGGATGTACACCAAGGCGCATCGCGTTTGAAGTGTGATCGTCGGACGACGGTGATGGTGTGCATGGAGACGCTCGTCCCCTCCTTCACGACGGTCGACGACGACGATCTCGTCCCCTGGCGTCCTGTGATCACTAATATATAGGAGGCTATATGGCATGCCAGTTCACTCCACCGCTGCCCACCAGTCCACCACGCTCGCAACAAGCCCGAACACGGCCGAACAGCGCCAGGGACCCGCGCACACAAGAGACATGGCGAGACAACAGGCTCAAGGGTAAGGCGCGGTCCCGCTTTTACCTCCGGTGAGACGAAGCATAGGTCGACCGCAGCAGCCACTGCGCACGCCCGTACGTGTTTCGCCGAACTGCCTTCGAACTAGTGTTTTTCGTCGGAGCAGCCCGCTGTGCGGGGCTCTGCCCCCAATTTCTGCTGGAAGTTTCTGACCGAGGACGGGCTGCGGACGGTGGAGCCTCGAACTGGTCCGCTAGTCCATTTGGAACCTGTGATCCTTGGGGTTGATGCTGAATCAGATGCAGATGACAGGACAAGTCGAACCCCAGCTCCAGTGTTGGAGCCCTGCTCCGAGTTGCGCCCTACTTTTCTCTCAGCCTACCGTCATGGTTCGTTCTATAACAGGCCCGACTACACACGGTGATCGCTGCTCTCGGACGAGTATCTGATGTTCGTACAGCGCATACCTGCCATCCAGTGTCAGCGATGCCATCAGAATTTAGAAACGGGCCCCCCTTCCCAGCTTCTGTTTCCTCGTCCTTGAGCTTTCCACATGCGAAAAACGATCATGGGCCCCATGCCCTTGTCCATCATGATCGCACTGTGTTGCCTGTGTCGGTGGAGCGACCTGGGCTTACCGGGTTATACATATCCTATATCATACGCTGATCGCGCCTATACATATCTGTGGCACCTCTACTCCAACGCCGCGTACCCTTGAACAATCTGATTCGTCGCACCGCGCTACGCGGTCCGCGCCGATCCGTGCCAAGTAAACGTGCGTCGATCGCCAGTACTGGGCACCAACGCCCTCACACCAGTTTCCAAGACCTTCGGCACAGCACCTTGGACCACCCGCGGCGGGTCCATACATTGCGTAGGCGCCGCCACCACCCACCACTATCACCGCGCGCATCGGTACTTGTCGCGGGCAGGCCTCTTGGGCCCTCCTCGCGAGAGGATCGCAAGCACGGATGCGGCGTCGGATCATGGCGCCGCCGAGTTCCAGAGGGGACTATTCGTCTGGCCAAGTAACTGGGAGCACTTTGCGGCGTCGCGCGCGGATGTCCTATCACCCCAGGGGCGCTCGTCGATCTTCGTGGAAATTGACCTTAATTTTGCCATCGTGCCTGTACTTCCGCTTCCTGATGGACATAGAGGCTACCTATCCGGTGCCCCTCTGACCCGGTGCTCGCTGCTGGCGAGTCGAGTACATCCCGCGTCCTGATCTGCTGTATTGTATGTAATCGTTGTCTCGGATCGGATCGATAATCAATGACCTGTGTAAGATAATCTGGTCACGAGTGCATGTCTTCCGAGCCGTCACTGATTAGATCGTTAGCACATCTCAGAGGCTAGAAGCGAAACAGCATGTTCAAAGGGTCCTGTGGAACCGGTAGGGCGCGTGACCTCCTGAGGTGTCAGCGATAATGAACTGTTTACGCCCGCCCCGGTTGGGTCAGCCATCGTGACTACACCATCTTCGTACTTCCATGCCTCTCCGGGACACAGAAGATGGTCAGCCCTGTAATCAGGGA
>JBBPUA010001023.1:0-10201 GCA_038094355.1 Afroboletus lepidellus | reverse complement strand
TAGGGATCATCGGTGATCGACAGTCGCTTGGTGAGAGAATATTCTCCTCGTCGAACCCTCTCATCGCTAGCGTTTCTTCCTTCCCACAACCAGCGCGGAGTTGCCGTTGGCCGGCAGCTATAGGAACCGTGTTGGACGAGGTGTGAATGGTAACGACCCACGCGAAGCTGTGATATAGGGAACCAGGTCCAAGAAAAGGCTCAGTGACGATTAGACTTTGATGCGAATCCCCGGCAAGTGAAACGTGAGTTACCGGAATGGCGTGAATTTTCGGAAAGGTATCACGCAAACTCTAGAGGGACGATCGTGGGCTTCGAAGTAAGACCTCTAATCAATGTACCACTCACGCTAATGACAAGACGAGCTTAAACGACAGCGCGGCCATTGCAGACTGTGGACATCGCGCACAGGATATCATTGCGCTAGTATGGATTGCGAGGCTAATTGTTTGTCAATGAGAACATCCAATGAATCGTACCTTCCATCGCTCGCATCCATGGTGACAACAGGGGAGGACGACTGAGCGAACCAACAGGCGATCAACGGTCTTGCCCGAACGCGTGCGACTAGGTGAGAGTCGAACCACGAGTGCTCCACTCTCCCATGTTGTCAACGAGTTCTCAGCATCACTCCACTCATATGCTGAAGCTTTACTGACATTGTCAACTTGACTACGGGTGTTGCTAGCGGCGACTGCTCGACCTTTGATCGATGGGAAGCCCACGCGCGACCATACGACTTCGCGGGAGACCATCCCGCTGGGGGGGTGAGTACTAGTGACGTGATTCGCTTGCAAACTTTGGTCCCAGACGGCGACTCACGCTCGAAGCGCGGGAGGGCTTGGTAAGAAAACCTAACGAGACGCATAAGCACGACCTACTCGATCATTGAACGCGCTCATTTCGTGTCGACCGACCTTACGACGGTACCAATGTCAAGATCTGGAAGATCCACAGGGAAGAAAACGTACGAGATCCCGCCCATCTCCGACGGAACGTGGTTGTTGGAAAATGGGATGGAACCGGGTGATAAAAGTATCCAACAGCTTCACAGGGACGGTTGCGCTTCCGTGAACCAGAAACAACAAGACGAAAACCCTGTCAAAGTAACCGGTGTCAATTCCGTGGATACATTCAGAGCAAGTCGCACCGCACTACATTCGGCCTGCGTCGCTCGTAGGCGCGGCATGATACGGACAAACCCGTAACAAGTCCCCATCTGCTGTCAGACGTTGGGGTGTGAACAAAGTATCATGCTACCGGATCAGCAGCCGGATTGGTGAGCAGGCACGTGATGTTCGCTTAAGTCAGAGGCTGCTGGAGGCTGATCGCTGCCAGTACCTGTGTCAGGGCCTGGTTTGCAGTAGACCCTGGATCCACCGCCATATCCTTGCGTGTTCCAACGGGACGCGGCAAGCCGTATCATGTGCAACATGATCGAAACGCCGATCGAGCCGGTCCTCGCACTTTTTGTTCAATCGTATTGGATTCTGGCATCGGAGGCCAACCACGGGCGACCCAGTCTCCAGAACCTGACCAGAACTGGCCGACAGGCTGGGTGGATCTTATCGATGGACCTGAGGCGCCGCTCCGGTCTGTATTCCGATCACTCCGGCGGTCTAATCCCACCCACTGAACGATGTAGGTCCCAGTCCACATAGATATCTCACCATTTAATGAACTGATAGGAACTCGATCTCTCTGTGCCTCTGCTACTGACGGTATTAGCTTCTATTCTGTCCCTGTTTCGAGTGACTGAACATGGCAATCAGCCAAGGCGTACAAGTGTCCCACCCCAACTGCGGGCCGCGGCGACGAAGTTGAATGTGAGTGGACATCTCGAAGCTCTGAGCGGTCTGATTGCAGTCATTTCCGCCAAACGATCAACTCCGGTGCAGTCGGGAAAGAGGCAGCGCTAGAGTGGTGCACATACTGGTAATGATCGCGGGATGGCCCTGTGTGGTTTGCATCTCTTCTGCGCAGGCATGTCGATCGTGTTGGCAAGACGGATCACGAGGTCTATTTCCCCGGAACCGCCTCTCCATCATACCCGCACCGCAACTTGCCACTGCGCCGCGAGATTAGAGATGGCGTGGCGAAGTCGATGGCACGAGATGACATCCCGTCATAACGAAAATTAACGTCGGACGACGCTTTTTTAGACACTGAGCGTCTGCCCCAGCTCCGCGGAACACACGGCGACGGACATCAGGTCCTTGCTCGTCGCGTCCCACGCTTCTAATTTGTTGCTCATTGCGGGTCTTCTCGTTCTCAGAGCGAGCTTGGCTTCTACAGTTTTGTATTTGTATCTTCCCACCGTCTGCGTTCGAGATCCATGCGAGCGCGAAGATGCCCGTTTCTTTCCTGGAGTTGGGTTGTTCATGGACCGATCCTCTAGACTACACGAGATGCATGGCGCTCCGTGCTTCGCTTGCGTCATTGGCACCCGCGGCTCCCGGAAATTTTCTGGGGGGCATAATTTTTCGAGACGTCGAACGGAGTCCGCAAGGCTTGCTTATGCCAACACCGGCCACTCAGAGCGAACGGCAAACCAGATCTGACAGATCTTGCGCGAGTCGCAGAAAGAACAAGGGTCACGACATGGGCATCGAGGAATGGCACTGCCAGGGATGGCCAAGTGTCGTTTGAGGATCAGATCGATCGGGTGAGAAGGCCACTTGCGAATGGGGCAAGGGAAGATGCCTCGTGTCCGTGGCGGATGAATGCTTTGCAATGACGGAAGCGTAGTTACCACTCGCGCAAAGTTGCCACGCTCCGCCCGCAATCGCTCTCAAATAGCCCCTTCGCGTCCCCCGTATGTGGCCTCAGTTGTCCCCCGCCCCCGCCCTCTCGCAACAGCCATGGGAGTCTTGGATAACACGTACGTCTTGTCCTCGTCGCCCGACGTCTAATTGACCACCCATTCCAGTTTCGGTGCTTTCCTGATTGGCGTCGTCGTCTCAGCGACGTGAGTGTGACACATCACTAACGTTGAGTCATTGATCATAGTGCTCATGATTCTTGACTATGATAGGCTTTATGGAGGTGCGCGCCAACACGCCTTCATTTCCCTCCTATTAAACCATCAATCCAACAGTCACATGCATCCAGACCTGGTACTACTACGGCCGTTATCCTACGGACCCGTGGTACGTCAAGTTTCTGGTGAGTCTAGCATGCTGTCCTATCGGCGCCGTCTCAATATGGCGTGTAGGTCGCTGGGGTGTTTCTGTCGGATACTTGTCACCAGGCTTTGATCACGCACACGGGCAAGTACCTTCATTCATCCCCGGCGCGCGCGTACTCATCAATTCCTAGTCTACACGTATCTCGTCACGGACTTTGGAGCACCAAAAGCCCTTGGGGAGATTGTCTGGTGCGTAGACACGCGTTCGCGGATTCGCTGTGCTCATCCCCCATCAGGAGTCTGATTGTAGGTCACCGTCTCCTTCTCTGTCCACCTCTCACTCTTTGCGATTCAGGTCGAGGTCTTTTTCAATGTACGACATCTATTCCACTGCAACGTCGTTTTCTAGCTTACAAGATATTCTAGGGATTCACTGCACTTTTCGTCCAGTCCTTCCTGGCAATGCGCGTTTATCGCCGTACGTATCTACCTTGCGTAGCTCGAACCCTTTGTTAAGTCACCAAACAGTCAGCAATAAGAGCTGGGTTGCCACGGGCGCAGTGGTACGTCTTGTGGTTTTGGTGTGCAACGCGATTACTTAGTCGCTCCCCTCGCTAGATGTTATTGGTCATTGGTGAATTCAGTAAGTTGCATGTTCCCAGGCCCAAGTTGCTCTCATTGACACCTGTGTGTTCATAGTTTTGATCATCGGTACGTCCAAGGTAGCTTTGGCAACGAACCAAATTGACGGTGATTTCATCGGATAGTCTACTCCGTTCAGGCGTATGTTCAGTCTTTGTTCCCTTGGCTTGTTACTCACGCAGACTTAGTCTGCAGTTCACGACGTTTGTGCAATTGGCCACCCTAAAGGTGACGAGGTAAATCCAACCTTGGAAACAGTCCGCTGACCAGATCTATATAGTCCCTTTCAATGTCGGTCAATGCGGTGGCTGCAGCTGGAGATGTCCTCATCGCCGCACTACTCTGCACTCTACTGCAAAAATCGCGGACTGGCTTCCGGAGGTGAATACGCCCGCATTGACCCACTGTGTATTCTGAACACCGTCGTCAGATCTGACAACATGATCAACAAACTGGTAAGTATGCGTCGCGACGGTGACATTTTTGTCATGAACGTTGAGTTCTCTCTAGATCATGTTCAGCATCAACACTGGTCTTTTGACCAGGTAAGTCCCTGCATTCGATGGAAGAAGTTTGCTAACAGCGAGACAGTATATGTGCCGTCGCTTCCTTGGTATCGGTAAGTATATCGTCGTGTGGCCCGTGTGACCATTACTTATGATCCTGTCATAGATTGCTGCATGGCCAAACACGTTCATCTACATTGCGTTCTACTTCTGCCTTGGTCGACGTACGTCCTTTGTCAATGACGAAATCCGTGACTGATGATGACATTGCAGTGTATTGTAACTCCCTGCTTGCGACCCTGAACGCACGGAAAGGCTTGAGGGGCGAGTCCCGTAGTGACGAAATGTCGCTATCTTTGCAAGGTGTGCATCAAAAGACGCAGCAAAGTATGATTGGGACCGCGGTAGGCTATTTGAGATCTGACGTCCCCGCGATCGATTAACTCGGTGTCTCAGCGGGCAGCGAACAACATTTCCATCAAAATTGACACCACCCAAGAGTACGTCCGAGACGAAGTGAGTAAGCGATCTCACACTCTTTTGCGCGACTGATGAAATGACCAGCAGTACTCAGCGTCCAGTCGCGACGCCAAGAGCCCCGACGTTGTTTAAGCTATCTTAGAGAAGAAGGACGCTGCGGACTTGAAAGCAGTAAAATGTACCTAGAAGGTTTATCCAATCATTCCCATTTTCAGACGTTCATTAATGTTCGCTTCAATCGTTCATGTTTTTTTTTTTTTGGTCAGTCATGACTGTGTACTATACCCTTTTTTTCGTGGCTGGAGCTGGAAGTCGGTCGCGACTTGCGCGCGCGCGCGTCATAATGCATCATTTTTGCCATCTCACATCGAGTGAGATTCTACTGGGACAGTTCATTGATAGGTACTGGGATCAATGGAAACGCCGTTCGCAGGACCCTGGCGCAAGGAACTAGCCAGGAACGCCCACGTCCTCCCTTGTTTTTCCAACCGCGCCTCGGTAGGGCTCGCCTTGCGAACCTATCAAGCGGACGATGCCTCTCGAGCGAGCACGTCGGAGCATCATGGCGCTTGACCTTTACATATGACAAAGTTCGTGCCTTTGCCAAAGAAAAAAAAAAAACGGGTAACGCGATAACGCTTGGACCCTAAGTTATCTGGGTGGTACGTCCGAGTCGGTCCGACGGCCGGACTGGGTGACGTATATAGCATGCAGAGAAAACCCCATCGCTGCCCTCGGACCAGGGCTGCAACTGCGTCGCGACCGCGCCGCGTCGCCGTAAGTGCGCAGTGCGCTGATGCCGGCCTGGGCCCGGGGTATTGGGCGCACGTATGTGTATGTGATCGCTCGGGCTGGCGCTGCGGCCTTTGAGTATACGTAGGCGACGGGTCGCGAGCGGCATGAAACGTGAACGCTGTCGAGGGGGGGGGGCGTCGCGAGATCCCCCGACTTGGACTCGGACTTGGACTCGGGAGCACGGTGGTCGAATGGTGTATCGAGATGCCGCCCCGGTGGTGGAGCCGACGGAATAAATGGAGAGCGTACCCGACTCGGAGGCGTAGAATGGGGATACGTATGTGCATATGCCATACCATAAATCGGTCGCGGGATCAGGGACGATGATGATCGTGGGCCAGGTGGAGAATGGAAGTGTTCATTTAGCTAGTGTGTCCTGTCATGCAATCTGGTCAGAGATGGCTGATACTAAAGGCATGCTTTCATAGGGTACGAGGCGGTTGCGGGTAAATGGTGTGCTGATCGGCGTTAGATCGATGGATTGTAATCGCTCGCGGGATTATCACTCATTAGTATACTCCGGATTATTCAGCGAGGCACTCCTGTGGATCGCTGAAGAGACGAATAGGGTTTATACAGGGCATTCGTAGCATCAAGGGTCGGTCGCGGCCGCATGGCACAAAAACCTTGTATTAGCAGGCGCTGAGAGGGGACCCGAACAACGGACCACCTGCCTGACAGAGTGCTTTACGAAAAGTCAGATAGAAAGCTGTTCGGACGGCGCGATTCATAAAGGAGAATCGGTCGCGTGAAGAATGGGATGCGCAAGACAACCGTAGCAAGGGAGATTCGGAGCCTATTGCCGAGACAAAACGTGCTCGAAGGTGGTCGGCGGATCCCGAGAAGAAGAATCCGCGAGGATGTCGGAGAGCGCGAAGGCCGACGTTCGGGGCGCGTGGGATGTCCAGATCCGAAGTGAGTTGAATGGTACCGAATAGGGCGAAAGGGACCGAAGAAAAAAAGTTTGAGGATGGAAAATGGCAGACGGGCCAGCTAAGCCCGTTATACACTAGACGGATCAGGGTAGAGTAACGCTCCGTGTTGACTCTGAAACACAGGGGACTCTGGGGTGCTTCAGTAGGTTTCCGCAGCGGGGTCATGCGACCCTTCAATTTCGTGATACCTTGCAAAGTTTCCTCTGGCCGACAAACGCGCGTCGGCCTAACTTAATCAGCTGCACGACCCGTCTGCTCTTTGTAAGTCAGGGTGGCGGAAGCTTTAGCTTGAATCTTTACGACCAATACATTGAGTCGGTAGTTTATGGTCCATGCAGGAACGACCCGAGCGTACTAGTCCGCCGATGAGCGCAGTGGTTTAGTACCATGTGACTCGTACTCGGCAGCAGTCAGGACCATTCGCCTGCACAACGCTGCCCATGTGTAGACTGACGGCTCAAAGTAGCTTAGTAGACACGTGTCGATACGTGGATCAGACAAACAACACCCACCTTGTCGATCGCCATAACTAGCTCCAAGTCGGATAGAAAGCATGCAACATGCACAGTCAGGCCACGCTGGTGAAGCGATGATCGGCTACTTGGGACCTTCCTTTCGGTTCCAGTGTTACAAGTACACGTTTTGCTGCTACATGTGTGAGCCAGAACTGAATGGAACGACTGCGCAACATTTCGACAATGTCGAATTTATGCGCAGTGGGTCTGCTCGGCCCCCGCGCTTGCGCAGGCGGCGGGGATACCTTGGCAACGCCGAGCTTATGGAGAGGACTTGGCCTATATCGAGCAGACGGATGAAACAAAGTGATGGGGACATGACAAGAAGCCTAGAGTTCCAGAAAACCTTTCGCACTGTATTTTGGGGGGCAGGCGGTGGTTGTTGACCAAGTTTTGATTGAAGCCAAATTGGGTGTTGTTTGGCAAAGGCTTTGGATCCAAACAACCTCCAAAAAAGTTGGCGATGCCTCGACCTGAAAATGGTCCCTCAGGCAAAAAGGCCAAGTCGGGCCCTCAAACATCAGATCAGTTTACATTTTCGAACGCGCACGACATAAAACAAGCCCTCCGCACTGCGCAAGATCCTACTGTACTCTCCAAGGGTCCGTGGTCACGGTGACAATCGTTTCGTCACTAACCATCTTTATAGCCCTTTTTTCATTGCGGTCAAAGCTATCTCTGAAACCAGGCGAGATTATCACGCCTCACGATGAACGTCTGTCTCTCGCTAAACTTTGGATGGAGAGTTCACCCGCTGCTAAAGACCTCTTTGATGTTTGGGGGAAAGTGAACGATGTGCGCGTCCATCCCATTGTCCTTTTGTGAACTAGACGCATTGCAGATGTCGACACAAGCACTTGTCACGTCGCTGTTTTCGACTTTGCTCTCCCTGTTCTCGTGCCACCTCCCGGATCACCCTTGTGGCGTTTCCATCGTCAAGATGGTTCTTTCTCCGCAATGGTCACGAAGACTGAATTCTTACATCAGTGGCAACCATAACGAACAGATTCTCGCTACCCTCAAACTTTTCTACACCATTTCAACGTTTGGGAGTGGGCGAGAACGCAAGTCCGTCTTCGAAGCCTTTCCTTGGGATAACAAGGTACGCTGTCGTTGCTTTCTTGTCCCATGATTGACTGTAGTGCAGAATTTGCCAAAATTACTTTACATGCGTAGAAGGGGAAAGGCGAGTGAACGAGACGACATCCTCGTTCGACCTGGTAAGCCCCAATTCACACTATCAGTTTAATTTTACCTCAATAGGACAGAACAGACATCCGAACGTACTATGTCTTATTCATCTTATCAATGGTCGATCAAGATACCGCGTCATCCGTCAAGACGACGTTTTTGGAGCAACGCCGCGAGACGTTCATGAGCATTTTCAAGGGCCTGGTACAAGACAACTATGCTGTTGTACAGAAGGTTCTTCAGATTTGCTGGGAAGGCGTTTGGTCGGATCCGAAAATCAGACGGACCACCAAGCTTGGTTTGTTCAACGAAGGGACGATCTCCCACGTGAGTTCTGCTTGGTTTCTGTCGTGCACGTTCTGAAAGCGACATTAGCTTCTGAAATTGTACGATCGCGCTGCTGCTGAGGGCCAGGGGGAGCACGTCCCTGCCGATGTTGTTCACCACTTCCTCTTGGCTATATGCACGCACCCCGGACAAGGCATATGCTTTAGAGACCGCGGATGGTACCCTCGCCCGGCTGAAGAGGATGGTGTTGCCGACCAAGAAGACTTGGAAAGCACTCGACAAAAGGGCACCTTCTCGGGCAAGATATTCAACAAAATACTGGCAAACGTCTTACGAGTGTTGAAAGTGAACGAAGATCCCCGACAACAAGATTTGGCGCTCAAGATAACCGCGTCATGTCCGGAATTGGTTACCGGGTTAGTACAGCGTCGATCCTGGGGTGGGCTATGATTGACGTGCTATCAGGTATTGGTCTGCGGCTTCGCTCACTCTCGAGCCGCGACTCTCTTCAAAATGGATTGCCAACATCTCTTTCGCAGCGCAGGTCATCTCCCAAGCCGTGCCCGTACAATCGTTCTTCTTATCGGGTAGCAACGAGCTGTATAACCCGACCCCCCCACCACTTTCAATTATCATGGGCAACGTGCTTCCCCCGGTGGGTACGAAGGCACTGTTCACAAAAGGATTGCAAGCTACTTCAACAGCGATCGTTCAGCACTGTACCGCACTTGCATTAGCCAAGTGCCTGGGAAAACTCGCCGAAGTGGTCCGCGTGTTCAAAATGGTGGAGACAGCGCTCGAGGAAGACGAAGAAGAGGGCCAATGGAGTCGCCAGCGAAGAGAAGTCGAAAAAGAAGCGAGGCGACGTGTACCAGAGTTTCAGGTCATTGTCGCGTTTTCGCAGCAATGGATCACTTCTGCCAACACGGCCAAACACGCATTGCTGAGCGAGAGCTCTCAGAGGCTTCTTTGGCTTTATCAAGAATGCTTGCCGGACGTCGTCGCCGAAGCTAGGTTCGAAGTTGGAAAGCTCGTCCTGAATTTGGTCGAAGGATCTTTGGCCTCGCTCTCTGAGGACCACGAGGATGGTTCGGCGAAACAAGAAGCCAGACAGGAAGAACCCTTTGTTGCACTGCAAAGCATTAAGCACCTTCACGTTCTTCGTCTTCTAAGTGGGAGTGATCAGTTTGCCTGGGCTGGCAAAATTGGTGGGTGGGCTTATCTCATTGCGTAATTATCTGATATAGGTATCCGGTCCTCCAGCCTCGTCTCCTCATACATATCTTTATGTCCTCCTGAAAACGTTTTGTAGCAGCCGCGTGTGCGCTCTTCGCACAACGCTGAAAGAACTTCTTCAGCACATTCTCTCCCAGAGCGTACTATTCCAGGAGGATCCGACCGAAGTAGAGATATGGCTTGCTGCCCTACCGTTGCATATCGTACGCAGAGGACAGGGTACCGAAGCCCCTGATGGTACACCTCTTACGGACGAGGTCAGCGCCGTCGTCACCTTCTTAGACGACTGCGTCCAGCGGTGTCTGAAGACGCCGTACCGTTATATGGAAGCCATGTCCACCCGTGTCCCCGATATACATGGAAGGGAATTGTTTGCCAGCCCTTTACTCATGACGGTACTCGAGCAGGTCGTCGCAAAACTGACTGGACGATTGATGACTCCGTCAGATACGCTCACCGTTTTCACCTTTGTTCGGCGACTGTTTGT
>JBBPUA010001022.1:0-10211 GCA_038094355.1 Afroboletus lepidellus | reverse complement strand
AGGTCTTCCTTTTGGTCGCGTACAATCTTGAGGATGACGCCCTCGTACCGCTTCATGAGCCATTCCTCGACGCTCGCTTCCGAGCCACTCTGGAATCATGACCCAACCCAGTTAACGTGTCGAAGAAGAAGACACATCAAACACTCACCTTGCACGCGATGTAAAAATACGGTTCGTACTGCATCGTGCATTTGAATGACCCGCCGTCGTCTTGTATGAAGTAGAAATCCACCCCAGCCTTTCCTCCAGGATACTCCGGATCCTTGACCAGTGTCGGATGCATGTTGATGAGCCAGCCTTCCCTCCGTCCGCCCTCCTGCAGCCGCGCGAACCCGAGCTTCTCGTCGATTTCGTCGCTTAAGTGAACTTGTTCAAAGCGCTCGGCGAGTTGCGTGCCATCATCTTCGCGTTGCGGAGCCGGTCCTTCCCCTGGCGTGTTGCCGTTGACTGCGCCGCCGCGGCCAGCTCTTCCTCTGGTACGGCCCCCGCGATAGTATGTGCTTCCTCGATAACCAGCACTTCCTCGATAACCAGCACGTCCTCCGCGTCCTCCGCGTCCGCGACCATTCGATGTCGACCCGAAACTGCCCCCACGAGCCATGAGTGAATGGAGTAAAAAGCAAAGAACGAAGCTCGCAAGGCAACAATGCAATTGCACGTGATGTGACGTACGCGACTCGTCACATCACAAAGCTACCGCTGTTCCTCCCGAACAGCAAAGTGGGTATAAGGAGAACAAGCCGGGGTATCTCATAAAATACGCAGTACGTACAACTTAACCACGAAACGTTTCTCTCGTAGCAAGAAAGGAGTCGACCCAAATAAAAATCCGTAACCAGTACCGGACGGAGCCCACGAGATGAGGTGCGCAGGAAACAAGGAGGAAATAAAACAATGCAGTATTGGGATAGAGTACCTGTGAAGCCACAATGGACGTTCAATCAGTAAATAGCAATGTAAATGGCAGAAAGAAATCCGACAAGAAAACCAGCAGGTAGGACCAGACAATGCATCGACGACACACAACCGCGGGCATAGAATAAGTAACACATACTTCTCCCACCTTACTCTTCTTCGTCTTCGTCTTCTTCTTGGATCGCGTGCTTAAAGGCAGGACCTCGCGCCGCAGGTAGCTGCCATCGCCCGCCTCTTGCCTCTGGCGCTTCAAGCACCATCTCACCTTGCCCGGGAGCAGGCGAGGATCTCCCAATGGGTGAATGACCCCCTCTCTGTCTCCCCACAACGCCGGTAATAGAAGTTCCGCGCGCCTTCCCCACTCTGGTGTGTGTGCTATGATTTCTCGGAGGTGGTGACATTACCAGCGGGATTGGGGACTCCAGTGTCAGATACGACGAGCTCGCACTCGAGCTGGTCGTCGCACTCCCCGGCATCTGGCCAAGTCCCCCCGCAAACTCAGGTATATCGTCGTCCTCGTCTACCCAGTCGCTTTCATCGCCCATACTCAGGCTTTGGCGTCCCCCACTAAACACGTCCCGAATATCTGGCCCTGGGGAGATTGCAAGAACTTCGACGGGAAGATGGGTGCTCCGACTCTGCCAGCCAGGAGGTTCAGGTCCCCAGCTCCTCTTCCATGACGTACGCCCTAATGAACCACAGGTATGAGGACTAGTGAATGGTGTAAGACGTTTCTGGGCAATAAACGTGCCTGCACCGCGTCTAGGAGTGCTATCATCTAGTGAACGCCTGGAAGGGTATCCCTTGAATGGCGAGCCCGTCCGTGTCACCTCACCCTCTGAGGCTTCGTAAAATGACGTGGGTCGTGAGGATGCGAGCGAATGTACTGAGGAAGCAGCCGAATTCGAACGACGATGTATAGGGCGGGAAGTTCCAGGTGTACTTTGAATGTGCCGCACGACACGCGTAGAGGAAGACGATCCCGCCCTACGATGGTTATATCTAGGTAATGGCGATGAGGTACGATAGTACGCTGACCCATTCGATCCCGTGGACGGTGTTTTGCGATGTCGAGGTAGACCGACCGTAAAACTGTGAGCAGATGAAGGCCGTGAAGAGTGATCACCCCTCTCGGAATTGGGGGTCTCCGCGCCAAAGGACTGGACTGAGGGGATCTGGTCAAGGGTATGTGGTTGTTCGATCGCAAAGACCTGGCCAGAATTTCCAGATGACCTGCGGGAGTTAACACTACTAGATCGACGAGAAGAGGCAGAGTGACGTTTGATACGGCGACCCCGCCCGCCCCCACTTGTACGTCGTTTGACGGTGTTCTTGCCGGAAGGGGACATGGACGAGGGTGGAGCAACCATAGATCGGGAATATTGTAGCACACGACCACCACCCTGCGATAGTGGCTGCACGGGCTCTTTCCGTTTACCCTTCCTATCCTCTTGGAACCAAAGGCGGAATGCAGATAACAGGCTCGCTCGATTCCTGTTAGGAGCGATAACCCTTCCTCCGTTCTCGGTATAGTTCGGAAGCGACTTCAGCGTATCGCCTGGAGAATTCGCAGGAGTTGGCGTATATCCGCTAGATGGAGATGGTTGCTCGCCTGCCATCACCCATGGTGACCCAGGTATGGCAGGTACATCCGGTGTCGGTGAGGAAGATGGGGATACGGCATCCCTTGCCTTTACGGGTGGTGACTTGGTCAATTTAGATGAGCCGTTACTGCCATGGGAGCTACGGGGATCGTCGACCGCCCTTTCAGCCTCCCGTGGCTTCTCCTTCTCTCTCTGACCTTCACGCTGGTCCTTGACCGCTTCCGCAGATTTCTTGCGAACAAGACCGGCGGCTTCGAGGGCCGTTGTTGCTCGTTGCATAATGCTGACGCTTCCTGAGCGAACCTTCCCCTCCCTCTTCAGTTTGAGTAGATCTTTGTCCTTGTGCTCGATTCCCTTATAGCTCCCACTTGGAGTTGACTGGTTTGAGCGTAGAGAGGACTCGTTCGTGGTTGGCGAAGGCGATAAGAATGGCGACTTCGCCCGAGGAGGGGTAGTCGGGCGTGCACCCGAAGTGACCGTAGGGGTGGGTGGTACGAGGGCAAGAGCCGGCGGAGTAGATATAGGAGAGGGTTCGTCGGTTTGCACTGCAACGTTGTGTTTATTTCTCTTCCGAGACCCAGTAGGACGATCGCTTTCCTTCTCCTTCCGTCGCCTGGACCCCGAGTCCTCCGCTGCTTGTTCATTATCTGGATCCGCAGCGCTTCGCGCTTCACCAAGAATCCGCTTTTCATGTTTACGCATCAACATCCACCAGAGCGCTCCCGCCGAGTCACATGCATCCGAAATAACTGAATGCACAATCTGAGCAGTGTCAAAACCCATCATACTAAGGGAGTTCAACAACTCGCGCTCAGCAGGTGTCGAAAAGATGATTGGAGCAGGTGTATCGAGGAGACTTGCAAAATCCTGGGAAGGAGGAAAAGGTGCAAGGGGTTTGTCGCGTGCCGGTGAGCCTTGTCCATTACCATCAGAAAGCGTTGATGACACAGAACGGCGTTTCGTGCGAGCAGGTGTACGAGTTGGATGAGGTGGAATCCGAGTGGTGTTCAGGGGGGTAATCGCCTCTTCGGCATTATCTTTATTGCCTTCCTCCTCGAGTACGGTTTCAGGATGCTGCACATTTGCGTTCTTCGGTCCTTGGTCACTTTTGGTAATCGTGCTTTGGCTTGGGCTAGAATGAATCTGAAGTAGAGCAGAACCGGAATGCTCTTGGAACGGATCGGACGTATTATCGTCGGAGGTTGTAACCGCAGACGGTAAAAGTTCGGAGGAAGCAGAGATAAAGGTCGTTTCCGAGGTAGCCGAAGTCGCTGATGATATTAATTGTTCCATATCTTGCATTCTTGCCTCCTTAGCAGAGGGTGTTACCTCCAATGGTAAGGCAGTGCGAATAGGTGATGGCGATGCGGGTACCCCATCCCCGGTTTCCGGGAGGGCGGAGACGCGATCGGAACGCGCAGAGAACCAATGAGATGCCAGAATCTGAGGAATTGACAAGCGTTTCAACGGATCACTCTGTAAGATATCCCGAAGGAGGTCACGAGCGCCTATCAAATCATTGAAAACCTGATTTCAGGGCGGTGCAAAGGTATCGAACCTCTAGATAGCCACTCAGGATCTTCAAATTCTCCTTTGATAACCTTTTCCTTCATCATAACGTCGTCGTCGTCATCAAACGGTAGGGTACCAGTCAGGAGGCAATACAGGATCACACCCATGGACCAAATGTCTACCTCTGCATGCCAATAAGCGGGCTGTACGACAGAGTCAAACAACTACTCACCTGGGCCGAGGTATTTCTTGCCTTGTAATACCTCCGGAGCAGCATAACCGGTTGTACCGCAAAAGGTCTCCATGTATACCCCCTTCTCGTATTCACGCGTGAACCCAAAATCCCCGAGTTTGAGGCGACATCGTTCGTCCAACAACACGTTCTCCAGCTTGAGGTCACGATGGACAATGCCTTTCTCGTGCAAGTAGGCAACAGCAAGACACAACTGGCCAAAAAGTATTTTCGTTTCGTCCTCGGACAAACGACCTTTTTCAGCGAGGTAATCAAAGAGCTCTCCCCCAGAACAAAGCTCTGTTACGATCCATATGTGTGATTCGGTAGCAATGACTTCGTACATTTGGGTAACATGTGGATGATGGAGCTGGCGGTGGTGGTGTATTTCACGGGTGAGGGAGGCGGACATTGCCTTGGGGATCTGCTTTATGGCAACGCGGGTGGATGTCAGACGATGTGTGCCCAGACGCACTTTTCCATAGGCTCCTGGAGGGGATCTTATCAGGCCCGCGAGTGCCTGTGTAGGGATAAGAAGACTTGCCTTCTCCGATGACTTTTCCAAGGGTGTAATTACCTATTACCCTAATCTTTTGGGAAGCAAGCTCCTTCCCCAGTTCATTATAGGCATTAGCGAGCTGGGCTTTGTGGTTTTGGGATACGGAGGCGGATTGTTTGTGGCCATGTAAGGACATTTTGGCATACGGAATGGAGTTAACGTAGCGACAAAGGAGGGACACGGGCACAGAAGCCACGAAATAGCAGGCGAGGAGGCAAGAAACTGGAAGTGGGGAGGAGCGTTGTGGAAGTCAAGAACAACTGTGCTATGATCGCTCGCAGCCAGCGCGTGGGAAACAGCACAACAACTTGAACTTGCAGACATGCAAAACTAGGTCACAGCTATGTATGTATCAACAGTCCAGGCTTCGTTCGAGCGAGCAGTAATACGAGACGAGGGAGCCGAAGGAAATTAGAAAGACGTGCCATAGATACAACACAACACGAATACGTAGAAGGTTGGAAGGTAGGACGATCCCGGTCCAAGACTACTTATGTGTCGCTTTCACGATACTGACAACAATGATAACAATGATAATGGCCACCGCGAGGCCTATAATGATACGCATCTAGAGAGCCAGTCAGCACTCCTGTCTTACACAATAAGACAAGCCCACCTTCATATCTTTCCACCTGGTACCACCAAAAGTGAGAAAGGGGCATGGAACGGTGACACAGCAAAGCTTACCACATATTCTGCAGCCGATAAGCATTAGCGCCATGTGAAACAAACGAGGAAACTCACCTTGCGCACTCTGTTTGCTCCACGACGGAAGCCTTGAGCCGAGACGGCTAGGTTGTCTGCAAAAAAGATCTCAATGACCTCATTGGTTCGTGGTGTCGGAAAGACTAACCGGTCTTGTCCTGCAGGGAATCCAACCGCTCGCCCCGCTCGGCGACCTTTGTGATATTTTCCCTCATGATACCGACGGTATCATCGATTTGTTGTTGAATAACTGCGGTTTTGGCATTGCCCTGAGACCCAGAGGGGTTCGACGAGGAACCATTGCGAGGCAGGTAGGGGTCGTAAGGTTCAGACCTAGGGTTTGGGAAGGTTGACAACAGACATCAGAGAGGGCACGGCCATGGACGTGGAATACACCAACATGACGACTCTGCGAGGAGGTGAAAAAGGAGAAAAGGACGAATATGTTCTTACTCACCGAACGTAGCGAGATGAACAAAGCTGGCACCAGCTCGACCGTGGTTGACTGCGTGGACTCACCAGGGCAGTGACCGTGACCGTAACCAGTCACATGTTGCACGTCACAGATTGTCACGACTGGCCCCTGCGCTTGCCACCAACCTCAGCATCGCCACAAGCCAGTCCTACAGTTTTTGTTGTGGTCTGATCTCCACAATTACAAACTACTAACGTGCCCTGAATCCTTCACAGGTCGTCGGTAGCCAACACCTTCTATACAGCACTTATCCTAACACATAGTATTGGCCCCGATATCAATTATCGAATCCTCCAGATGCAGTACATATAAATTCCGACGGATTCCCCAGAGAAATCCAACCTAGAGATGTCTGTCCGTGGGTGCATCATACGGGGCCGTGTTATCTGGCCGGTCGCCCTCGTGTGGGACCCAGTGCAGTTGAAATCACACAATCCCGATGGATCGTGACATGTACAGATACTCTTGGAACACCCACAATCGTCCAAACCCGTTGTAGCTGGACCATCGGTCAGCTCGAGAGCGATTTTGAACCTTGCTTACTTGGCATATGCACTTTAGCCCGAGCCCGACGAGTCTCTTTAACCGGTCCTCTTCCTGCATAGTTCATGTTCTATGCCCCGCACCAAAATGGTACGAAAACCCCTCATCAATTGGTGGGGCCCCTGGTAGAGGCTTGGCTGACACCCAATATGCCTTGTTGGTCGAGACATCTGTATATCGGTCAATGTGAAAAATCGATGTCCGCCGTAAAATGAGTCAGGCTTCCCGGGGCGGTCAATTCTCTTAAGGCCAGCGCCATTGACCTTTGACAGCAGCCCTCGAACAAGCGGGATTTTCAGTGTTCCCCAGCCCATATAAGTAATTGCCGACGGAGGCGATTCGGTGATCAATATACTGGTTCTAGTGATTCCATGCACTCGATTTTTGCTTCATACACCGCAACCCCTGTGATCTAATGGCAACCCATATCTTGACGCTCATCGCTGTGCTTGCCCCAGATATCGTGACCCATAGCATTATACTGGACCTGCTAACAGAGGTTCGCCTATCTCGAGGCCCACTGAGAAACAAAGTTGCGCCACTAAACATGGTAAAGCCACAAGGTCATACTCAGTCATGACCGTAGCATCCTCAGGTTCTATATCCGATCTATTTCAAGGCTCTTTCTATGTTGGGATCAACATCGAGAACATCCTGTATGGTAAATTTGTTTCTGGATGTGTGTCAAAAGACTCCGACTACTTACCATGGTACGTTTGCGCAGGTGTCGAGTTACTGCTCTACTTTAGAACCATGGGTATCCTGCTGAGCAACCAAGAAGTGCACAAGAGATCCAACATATTTTACGCATTCTTCAGCAGCGTGATGGTATTCATAGATAACCACCTCCGCGATATTCGACCAAAAAATGTGGTTGCTGGAGGCCGACTTCCCAGGGGGTCTGGCAAGAGAACATCTCAATTTGGTACATGGATTGGGCGATGACCGCGGTCATCCTTTTGCAACTCATGACGGACGGCCTCATGGAATGACATGCACGAAATCTCAAGGAAGGTGCTTACTTGGGGTCCCAGATCTATCGCTGTCGGATTATATGGAACACCTATTCCGTAATCGTCGTGCCCATCCTTCTATGGCTGGCCTCCCTTGGTGAGCATCTCCTCGGTACGACATTTGCGCGATCGCTCCACCTAATGTGCACCTAGTCTTGGGGATTTTTGTTGACTGGACCAGCAGTTCTCCAGGGGGGGACTTTTTTACTGGCGTCGCTTCCCAGCTCGGTCTCGCATACTACACCGTGTCGGTGTTCCTGAACACGTTTCTCACGTGTATGATATGTTATCGCATCGTGCGGCATGGGAGGAACGTTTCGGACCAGCTCGGGCACGAATATGCCTCCGTGTATTTCGCCATCGTAACCCTAGTCGTCGAATCCGTGCTGCCGTACACACTGTCTGGCATCGCCTTTTTGTCATTAGGCGTGGGAAGCCTGACCTCTGTGGCGTTCATCTCTGTGTATTTCATGATGATGGTGCGTGGCCTCCTGTTCGAGATGCCCTCTAAGCAGCGCGCGATAAATCGTAGTGCATCTCACCACAGACGTTGATCCTACGCGTAATCGTTGGGAGAGCTTGGGACAGGGATACCCTCAACCGATCTATTAGCAATTCAACAGTCAAGTTCAGTCCCGGCACTATGTCGGGGTCTGAGTGGATCGAGAGTACCAATCTGCAGATATTGTCGAAAGCGTATCTCCCGGACGGACGCAGCAAGCTTGTAATTTCCAAAGTGTAACTCACTTGACAAGGGCAACGGCACACCGAGACGGTGGCGAAACTACGTACCAGACGGCCAAGCCAAGCTGTACAGACGGAATGCAATCTGCTAGCCGAATCGTACGCAAAGTTGAAATCAGATAGACATTATTATTGTAAGCTTAGGGTACAGTAACAAGGGTGTATTGGCAGGCACACGTTGTACGCTCCCGAACGCAATATATTCATTTGCTGGAAAAGTCACCCCATTTGTGACTTTGGTAGTTAAGGGAAGAGGATACTATGCGAAACTGCCGGAGAGTCGGACTATCGGAGCGAGTACTGTGCTCCTACTTCGTTTTCAAGGTCAACTCCCTAAAGTCCCGCAGAGTCGTTACCCAGGCCTGGACATAAACAGGTGAATTAATAATAAATAGATGCGAATCTTGCCTGTGGATTACAGTATCGGTATGTATTATACGTTTATATTCCTCGTTCACATCAACCGAGCTACGCCGTCGAGAATGCCACTTTGCCATGTCCATCCGGGAGGTATACCTTGGGCAACGTTTGCACCTGAGATCTCGCTCCATTACTCGTATCCCGCTGTGACCCAGACACATTATTAGGGCTGAACTTGACTGTCGAGAAATGATTTGTGGTCATATTGTTGTCCCATGCTCTGCCCGCCAGCACTCGCAGGATCAACATCTGCGGCGATATGCACTACATCATGCTACGATCAGATTACCTAGCATCTCAAGCAGCTCGAGATCACTTACCATCATCAAGACGTAGACACCAAGAAATGCCTCCGACATCGCACTCCCAACACCTAAGGACACCAAGAATGCAATGCCAGAGAGCGTGTAAGGAAGCACAGACTCGACGACGAGGTTCACGACGGCGAAGTACGCGGATGCATACTCGTGCCCAAGCTGTTCCCGGACCTTCCTTCCATGCTGGACTATGCGGTAACATATCATGCATGTCAAAATCGCGTTTAAAAACACAGATACAGTGTAATAGGCGAGAACGAGCTGGGAAGAGACTCCAGTGAAGAAGTTTCCTCCTGGTAAACTGCTGGTCCAGTCGACTAGGATTCCCAAGACTGGATGGACATGGGATAAGATGAATACAGTGGCATTGTTTGAGGGTATGTAATGCTCACTAAGGGTAGACAGCCACAGAAAAATGGGTACGACGATGACGCCATGGCTATTCCAGAGAATTCGACACCGGTGGATCTAGTAGAATCGAACAAGTGAACACATGTCCATGCATCCTCGCGCATATCCTACCATGAGGGCGTCAGTCAGGAGTTGTAGGAGGATGGCCGCCGTCGTTCCCCAATCCATGTACCAAACCGAGAGGTTCTTCTGCCAGTACAAGTCAGGCCCTCCTGGAAAGTCAGACTCCAGCAGCCACATTTTTTGGCAGAATATCATTGAAGTGGCTACCCAGACGGTGACCGAGAGTACCATTATACTGCTGAAGGATGCGTAAAACAGATTAGGTTTCTTATGCATTCCTCTGTTGCTCAACAAGATGCCCATGGTTCTAAAGTAGAGGAGCAGCTCGATGCCTGCTCGAGCAGACTGCTAAGTCATCTTCATTATTCTATGACATATGTCGTGAAACTAACCATACAGCACGTTCTCTACGTTGAGCCCAACGTAAATCGAGTTTTGGAGGAAGCTCCCAGTAGTCGCTGGATCTGGGGCTGACGAGGACATGGTCTCTAAAAGAGAAGATTGCCTCACGAGGGTATGTATCCATCCAATTTTATGTCACTAAACCACTTGAGTTCCCCAGGGACAGTGTCTTAGAACATAACGAAATTATCTCGCACGCCGTGAGGCTACTGTTTGCCGCGAGACCTGCAGGGTGCCAAGTTGAGAGCAACGTTCCCATGTCATCGTCCTAACCGAATACACCCGAATTCATACTT
>JBBPUA010001021.1:0-10216 GCA_038094355.1 Afroboletus lepidellus | reverse complement strand
ACTACCAACATAATTTCTAAGGGCAGGTATTCCAGATGGGATTCGCGTCGCATCCCACATGAATGTATCGGACTGCGTGCGAGCTTTTGCCTGCCAACCACAATCACTGATATTGAAAGTGAGTACGATGTCAAAACGTGAGTTTGGACGCACAGGTTGAAGTATTTATAGCCGACGTCTCTCAACCCCAATTTGACGAGAGCTTGTGCGGCAGCATGATATTGCTCTTCCGTTGTGTCGCAGCTACGGGGTATATGCGCGTCAGAGACAGTAGTTGCGGAAATCAGAGCTGAAATGAACATACGAATAGACGTTATATGGATTCCATCCCATTGCTGGTGTGCGAGCAGCACCATTGTCGAGGCCGATCGTACTGCCCGAGAAGAGAGCTAGAACTAGAACCAAGAATACCATAGAGATGAATTGAGAGCAAGTACTGATGTGGTGGACCATCCATACCAACGAGGTGATATCGATATACATATGATCGGTCGGAGCAAACTATTGTTAAGAGATGAATTATGAAATAATATAGCCGGGCTTCCTCGGAGCTGCGATGGTGCACGTCAGCTGGACTCCGAAACACGCAACAGATTTCAGTACCGAAGTCTAGGAGGGCAACAGCACATGATGGAAGAACAGGTTTTGCAACGAAATTTGTTTTGAGAACATCGCTGTCGCCAGCGTCACCCCGGGATAATAGATTCGCAGATCGTGTTTTCGCAAGTTACATAACCAAGAGTGTTCTAGGGACTATGGCTGTATGGGCACGGGCAGTGGTGGAAAAAAAAAAAAAGGTCGCATGGTACCTGTGGCTATGCGGACGTTGCGGACTGACTTGACAGGTGTCAAATTGACAATTGCCATGTAACAACCAATAAATTATCGTCCTTGTGATCATAATATGCCTGCAGGCCTACTTGTGCTAGCTGTACCCGGCAGCACGTTCACATGTCCATGTCCTCAGCTGATGAGACTTGTGACCCGGATATAGCCGCCTCTAATTAATAACTTGAATGTTTCCCCTGCGATGCAGCACTGGAAAGCAGTGGAAACCTGAAGGCCTGAGGGGTTTTGTGCTCGCCGTGTAGCTACGGATCGATGTGGAGCTTCCCTATTGCAGCCTAACACGGAGCACAGAATCCAATGTCATGGTTCAACGTTCAACTCACACAGGAATATTCTCTTGTCTAGGCTTGACATCTCACTCGACACGACTTCGTGAACTTAGGAGTACCATCCAGGTCGTTCGTGGATCGAAACTTCAAGTTGTGTCGAGTCACATGCATAACCTCTGCCGTGGCGGTTGTCAGACTTCCTTACTGAGTACATCGTCGCCTACCCGAGGCGACGCGTCCGTTTTTTCATTCCCTCCATTCTGTTGCTCAACAGCAATGGCTACGTAAAGGAACTACTAGTGGTCGTATGCACGGACCAGCATGGTGCAACGCAACCAACCCTTCACGCTGCTACAGCGATACTCAGGCTGTACATGTCTGGTGCCCAGGCGTTTGGGTTCGCAAACACGACTTCGTTGTTTGGTCCAGGTACGAATCCATCCAAGCTGAGGAAATACGACTCGTATAAGATATTCCAGTTCTGCATCGAGTGATTAATGCGAAAGGCCGGTCGAAACAAAGAGAGACACTTACCTGGCCAGAAAGTGGCATTTCCACCTCCACAGGTGTCCCCCCATTCACGCTCACCTCGGCCCGCCTGCAATTCGAACACTCGGTGTTGACAAACGTGTAATCTGCATTCACGTAGGCGAGTTGGAGGAGCTTTGTACCTCCGTTCGGACCACCGTCGACACCGACAAACGCGAGTGCCCCACCGTATCCGATGCGACCTACGACGACGGTCATGCCATCACTCATAGTGCGGTTTGTGGCTCCGCCTGCGAGGACATTCGTGGATGCAGCCGCGAGATACTGCGTGAAGGGGCGCGGCCCTGCCTGAACGCAGTTGGAGAGCTTATAAATCAGTGCACCATGCGCGTCGACGGTGGCAGTGGTCCACCCATTCACAGTGCCAAGGTCAGTACCCGTCCACAGGTCTGTGAGATCGGCAGAAGAGAGAAAGATATCAGAAAGGTCGAATGTTATTGTTTGTGTAGCGTCGACCCAATTCACGAGTACTTGGAGTGAGGAAATTCAGTGCTCATACAGTACCGCTGACGCTTGTATGAAGGTATGCATACCTGCGACCTGTGTACCATCAGCTAGCGGGCCGGCCCAGACATCATACTTGTCCGTGTACCTCCGCCAGAACGAAATGGATGCACCAAGGGGGTCCTGCTGAGAGCATCGATTCAGCGTCAGTTTTGACTTCCCATAAATATTCAATGGAGCTCACGTTGACACTAATGATTCTCTCGTTGTTGAGGATATTCAATGTCTCTTTGGAAATGCTCGTGAGATCTGTCGATATTAACAAGGGCGACCTGAAATGACAGAGAGATTGGTTCCCGGTGGTTTTTGTCTGCTATGGAAATTAGACTTACTTTGCGGCGGCCCAAAAAGCAAACTGAGTTGCCCATTCCGTTTGAGTTAGACCCTCATTTCCAACCTCAAGTAGGTCGAGGTCGTTCCATGCCCCAGGTTTAGCAAACGGTGAGAGTGGAACGAGCTGGTTGATGACACGCTTCAGACTTTCGAAGGATGTTGGCGGGCCAATGTCATTTCTAAGCATTTAGTCAGTCTGGCCATGTTTCATACACATCACGAAAGAAAGTGCACGAACGAGATTCGCCAACTGTTTCCAATGTCTCCAGCCCATCTTGCGGGATCCTGGACACCCCATTCGCAGATAGAATAAACCATGTCACTGCCGATCTGGCTGAGCGCTTCTTGCATGAGTTCATAATTAACCTGATTGATTACGACAGCAAGATGAATCAAACTAATCGAGAAAGTGTTGCACTTCGTCATCACCTTTTCCTGGATTGGAGGAAAGTAGTTTACAAACTCCTCCGGGCTTACTGCAAAACAATTGTCGTACTGAATGTGTATCCACCATTGAATATTGTTGTCAGTAGTAGCAACAAACGACCTACAACTCACCTTCAAGTAATTGGCGCCCCACTCGGCAAACGTTTTCGCGTCGGACTCCTCATGTCCCAAACTTCCAATCCTAAGCTCTGCCCCGTTCGACAAGTCACAAGCATAGTACCCACTGAAGACAAATTAGTCTATCACAGCAGCACCATGTACACCACATTTACGCACGCATCGCTATACAAGCCGAAATGAAGGCCCAAACTACCAACATAATCACTGAGGGCGGGTATTCCAGATGGAATCCGCGTCTCATCCCACATGAACGTACCGGACTGCGTGCGAGCTTTCGCCTGCCAACCACAATCACTGATATTGCAAGTGAGTACGATGCCTAAAAGATTGGCTTGGACGCACAGGTTGAAGTATCTATAACCGACGTCTCTCAATCCTAGTTGAACGAGGGCTTGGGCAGCAGCATGATATTGTTCCTCAGTTGTGTTGCAGCTGCAGAGTATGGGTACGACAGAGTCAGTGATTGCTTGGAACGGCAATGAACATACGAATAGACGTTATATGGATTCCATCCCATTGCGGGTGTGCGAGCGGCACCATTGTCGAGACCAATCGCACTACCGGAAAGAAGAGCTAGAACTAGGAACAAGGGCACCATAAAGCCGAAATGAGAGCAGGCCAAATTAAGGGTTGATACTGGTCACGGTGAACCCTCTCGCCTACCAACTGAGTGATATATCTATGACCGGGTCATTTGACCCAGGCATGTCGGAGCAGACCGCTTGTGAATAAACGAATTATGAAGTACGACATGTCCGACCTTCGAAGTTGATTGCGCGTCAATTGGACTTCGAAACGCACTGTCATCTAGGAATGTAAAACCAGACGGAATGACAAGCTCGGGCTTTGTTTTGAGAACCTCTCCTGCACGTCGTGGGATGACTTCGGTGATTTACGGGGCTCCCCACTGGGACAATAGATCCGCAGATTGTGTTTCCTGTAGTATACACCAGTCTGCAAAAGTAAGATGGAATGCGACAAATAGAAATGTGAGGTATTTCATTGTCTCTAGTTATTCCCTTGAAAGTCACATCCAAGCCTGCGTCTTCTTGCAATGTAACACCAGGAGGCACAGGAGAGGACAAAGTGGATAGGGTTGCAGTCTAGCTGCAAGATAGTCTAACCAGGGAATTGCAACCGATAACTTAGGCCAACGTAAAGGTCCTGCATACTGCGGGGTCATATGTACCTCAGTCCATGTTGGCCGTAACCATGTCGGAACGAACCGTGTGCCTCAACTGCGAAGATGCTTCAGTCAAGCACAGGGGCGACTTATTCGGAGGTGTTGCGTTCGTGAATACCGTTGTCAAGATTCTACAGCGAAGAGTATCATCTCGATACCAGCAAGTATGCAAGTATCATGAGACTTAAATAAGTATAGCATTCCAAATGAGATCAAAGAGAGAAAAAGTAAGTTACGCCTGAGTACAGACGCTCATTGTTCGCTAAGGTAGCTCCGGATGATCCCGCTCAACTGCGGAACTTTCTTGGTTAATATCTCAATCGTCTCCCTCTGCAACCATGGTGTCAACGCAAAGTAATATGTGCGAAAATCTGCTCACCCAAAGATTGTCCTGCATCTTCTTTCCACCCTCACTAATCACGAAGTCCGAGGGCTCCATGACGTCGGCTTTGCTGATGAAGGCACCTTTTATGCGGTCCTCGTTGTCCCGCCCACCGACCGCACCATAAACAATTTGACGACTACCCTGCTCGGCAGTGAAAGCGAGAAGCCTTTCTGAGAGAAGCATCACCACGTTCATTATCGAACCTTGGAAACCGTTCCTCAAGCCCGAATAGCACAAGCCCGGGTTGACTGCGTTTACAGTCAAGGGGGTGATGGACTGTATGCGATCCTGCAGCGCGCGTGTAAAAAACACATTCAAAACTTGATTTCGAAGAAAAACGACTGATTAGACAATCAAGATGTAAATCATGCGATGGAATCTCACGTTTGCTATCGTAGTAGCGACGGTCCATGGGACTAGAAGCTTGTGAGTTTGATTCGTCGAAAGCATAAGCAAACTTACGCAGAGGTCCTATATTTCGGACTGTTGAGCGTTGCAAGCGGGCTGGGAGACTTGTAGACTTCTGCGGGAATTGATGCCCAGTAATGCACCTCACTGGAGACGACCACTAAGCGAGAAGTGCCTCGGGACTTTTTGCTCGTTTCTACCATGCGTGGCAAGAGTAGTAACGACAAGAGTGCAGTGCCGAGATGATTTACTTGAAGCCTAGAACCACGATAAACAACTCAACATTCAGTTGGTGAGGGCACTAACGTGGATTCCCAGCCGTCAATAGTCTCCTCATACATCCTCGACCAAATCCCTGCGTTCATGACCAGTATATCAAGACGGTCATCATGCTGAAACTTGTCCGCAAAACTGACGACCGACGCAAAGTCGGCAAGGTCGACTTTCCAAAGTTCGCAGGCCTTGCAACCCGTAGCTGATTCAATCTCTAGGCGACGTGATGGGCCTCCGAGTCAGCGCCGACGCGGCGTGCATCATGTAATAAGAACGTACCGGATATGGCAATTCGCCCCTTCTTCTCATTGCGGCAAGCAATGATGAGTCTGCCGGGATTCATGCGCGCGAAATGTTTGGCAGCCTCAAAGCCGAGGCCAGTGTTGGCTCCGATGATAGCGACTGTCTTTCCGGACAGGTCTGCAGTTTCTACAGGAGGTACTGTAGACCACTGATCGTAGACGAAGCTAAGGAACGGTCTCTTCATTGTTTTTGAGAGGAGTCCTTGTGGGGGTGGGTTTAAAGGTGGTTCGAAAGTGGTTCCTTTTTAGCCTCGTGCCAGCGTAGCGCTCATGGCTGCGCGGCCGTGGCGGTACAACTGGATACGAGGGTTATTGGGTTGTGCTGATGTCATTGATGATGAGCCTGTCCGAGAGCATCGGAAAGACTTAGTCAGTGTTCAGCGACACGCTTAAATTTAGACTAATCACGACTCGCTGGGTGGTTGGAGACAGCGGCTGAAGGTGACTTGAAGTCTTGGTAAACACTTTTGATATCACCAGGATCGTACTTATTAGTCCTTTTGTACTTGGGCCTGCCAGAACAGTGCCCAAGCTTCGAAAGTGTGAGAGCCCGAATCAAGTTATCAAACAAGGGTGGTGGTGGCTGATAGGGTCGGCCTGCGTATACTTCAGTGTATACATCACCAGGGAGTTGTTCATCATCGTACCTCTAAGAACCTGTGCATTGTGGAATCTTCCGAGGCGACTCGACTCGGAGTCTCGTCACATGAAGGGCGGTGTGTGGGAAAGTTGGAAGAAAACTGATAATGAAGCTCTCGCGCCACGTCTCGTTACGGTAGGTTCGTTGGGGCAACATACATACTTATGCAACTATGCCCATCATAACATAAATACATGAACTTTGGAATCTGGATGGCGCTATACCTGCTCAGCAGGATCCTTACTTATAAAATAATAAGCTTGTGGTTAAAACACGAAGAAGCACTCAAGGTAGCACGGGTTATGTTTGCACCCCAATGCCATACATGTCCGGCGCCCACGCTTTCGGATTGGCGAACATGATATTGTTATGCGGTCCTGGTACGAATCCCTCCAAGCTAAGCAAATAACCCTGAAACATAATATCCCAACTCTGACCAGTGAGCTCAACAGATAAATCAATACAATGGACGTCGATAAACACACCTGTCCAGAAAGTGGCATCTCTACCGGAACTGGTGTCCCTCCGTTGACACTCACTTCAGCCCGCCTACAATTAGAACAATCGGTGTTGTAAAAGGTGTAATCGGCGTTAACATAGCTAAGTGAGAGCAACTTTGTGCCCCCATTTGCGCCGCCGTCCACGTCGACGAATGTGAGTGTCCCGCCATTACCAATGTTACCAACCACAATCGTAGAGCCGCTGAGAGTGCGCAGGACTGCTCCGCCAGCCAGGATGTTTGAGGGCGCATTGGCAAGGTAGACCGTATGCTGGGTCGCGGCTGCTTGCACGATGTTGCTGAGCTCGTAAACTAGTGTGCCATGTGCATCAGCGGAGCCGTTGTACTGCGTACTTCCATGTACAAGCACAGCACCCGTCCATAGATCGGTGATGTCTGCGGAGGCGAGGCCGACATCGGAAAGATAGAACGGCAGCAGTTGGGGTTCGTTTGCCCAATTCACGAGTACTTGAAATCTTCAGAGTGAGCGTTTTCGCATGGCGCACGATCCTACATACTGACCTGCTACCATCAAGCCATTCGCCAGTGGACCCGCCCAAACGTCGTAATTGTCCGTGTACCTTCGCATGAATGAAATGGGTTTCCCCAGAGAATCTTGCTAAAACTCGACGTGAATGTGACACCCCATTTGAGTATCCTACGAAGCGCTCACGTTTACAGCAATGATTCTCCCGTTTGACAAAATGTTCAATGCTTCATCAGAAATGGTTGTGAGGTCCGTCGATACGAAGAGAGGGGACCTGGAAAAAAAGGTGATTAGTTCGGTTGTAGGGTGCCGCTATGGAGGTGTGTAACTTGCTTTGCAGCAGCCCAAAACGCGAATTGTGTTGCCCATTCCGCTTCAGTCAGGCCTGAGTTGCCAACTTGGAGCAGGTCAAGATCGTTCCAACCGCCAGGTCCTGCGAATTGTGTGATCGGAACAAGTTGATTGATAACGCGTTTCAAATCCTCAAACGATGGCGGAGACCCGAAGTTATTTCTGAGCACCACAAGAGGAGTAAACGAGTCGGATCATCTCGCGTACCACTGGAAGCAAATCGACGCACGAGATCCGCCAGCTATTTCCCACAGAACCCGCCCAGCGTGCAGGATCCTGGACGCCCCATTCGCTAATCGAATAGATGACTTCACGGCCTGTGCTGGCGAGTGCATTTTTCATGGCTGTAAAACTACTCTAGTCGTTTGAATATAGATGAGCCAAAGAGGTCGTTGAGGAGAAATGTCACCGTCACCTGTTCTGACATGGGAGGATCGAAGTCCAAAAAATCATTCTGACCCGCTGCGAAGCAATTATCGTACTGAATGTAATTGAGTCTAGATGCATTATCAACACAGTATACGACTTACTTTCAAGAAATCTGCTTTCCACTCGGCGAATGTTACTGCATCGACCTGTTCGTCACCCAGACTTCCGATCCAATGTTCCAACCCGCCTGTAAGATCACAAGAATAGTAACCACTGTAGAGAAGTCTATCAATGAGCTAGAGCCATTCCCTCGTACAGTCCACGCACGCAGTGCTGTATACCCCAAAGGAGAGATAGTGTGCGTGAACGAAATCCGAAAGTGCCGGGATGCCAGACGGATACCGAGTGTCGTTCCACTGTATTCCACTCGCCGCGTTGCGCGAGTTGGATTGCCAACCACAATCCCTGGTGGTGTTTTGTACAGAGTACGGTGGTTAACGGCATTCACATTGAGCATGACACGTACATGACAATGTAACGATAACCAGCATCTATCAAACTCGACTGAGAGACCTTGTATACGTTACGACCGTAATCATCTTCCGTGGTGTCGCATCTATAGAGTACCATGTATCCAAGTTACTAGTAACAACTTTGGTAGAATGATCAGAACTTACCCAAACGCATTGAACGGGTTCCATCCCATAGGCGGTGTAAGAGCGAGTCCGTTGTTCAGACCAATCGTGCTCCTTGAGAGGAGAAATATAATGAAAAGTGACACGACCATGATAGAGCGGGTGGTCCACAAAGTGAGCTGCACCTATGGAACCTGCACCCGCCGATATTAGTTTGGCTAAAGCAAAAGCTTGCCTGTGGAGCTCAGACATGTCAGCCATCATTTTCATGACGTCGCTACTAATAAAAACCTCACGGAGAACGGTATTGGCCGTGCCAAGGGAACATAGATTTCCTTACGGTGGGAGAATTGGTTAATGGGGTTGCTGTACATTTCAAGAAACCAAGTCCTGGAAAGTGTCAATACTACTGCATTCATTTTGGCAAGGGCGGAGAAACAACGTAAACTCGCTGCTTTACATTACATAATTCAAACACTATCGTTTTGCACATTTTCCAGCGTCTACACCTCGACGCCGATGCTATACATATCTGGTGCCCACGCACTCGCCGGGTTCCAAAACGTGATATTGTTGTGCGGACCTGATACAAATCCGTCCAAGCTGAGCAAATACCCCTCGAACAGGATATCCCAGCTCTGCTCGTCATCCTTCTGGAACCTAGGTACCTGGGGATGCGCTTACCTGTCCAGAGATTGGCATTTCCACATCCACAGGCGGCCCCTCGTTGACGTTCACCACTGCTCGCCTACAGTTTGAGCAATCGGTGTTGGAAAACGTGTAATCCGCGTTCACGTAGCTGAGGGATACCAGCTTTGTGCCTCCGGCTGTGCCACCATCGATGTTCACGAACGTCAATACGCCGTCATATCCAATGTGACCCACGACGCTGACAGTATTGCTAATAGCGCGTGGTGCGGCTCCACCCTCGAGCATGTTGGCAGGTGCGGTGGCAAGGTAGGTCGTGAATTGGCGTTGGACTGCCTGCACGCCATTGGAAAGCTTATATATCAGCGCACCGTGTGCATCAACAGACGCAGTGAGTGAAGAATCCACTGTTCCGAGGTCATTACCAGTCCATAGGTCGACGATATCCGCAGAGTCGAGGCCAACATCAGACAGATCAAAGGAAATCGACTGGGGAGTGTCCATCCAGTTGATGATCACTTCAGACGAGTGAGTTAGTGTTCTGTACATTGTCTAGAATGAGCAGAAACCAACCGACTACAATCGAATCACTGACGAGCGGGCCAGCCCAAACGTCATAGTTGTCCGTGTACCGTCGCATGAACGCAACGGATGTGCCCAAAGGATCTTGCTGAGCACGCCATGAGCTTGCCATCTCATGGAGATGGCCAGGATATCTCACATTAACGGCAATAATTCCCTCATTTCCTAGGATACTCAGTGCCGCAGCAGAAGCAGAGGAGAGGTCCGTTGATATCAACAATGGTGACCTAGTAATAACTCCATGAGGGCTATTGAAAAAAAAAAAAAGAACAACCTACTTCGCGGCGGCCCAGAAAGCAAATTGCATTGCCCATTCTGCTTGAGTCAGTCCATCATTGCCAACCTCAAGCAGGTCGAGATCATTCCATGCGCCAGGTCTAGCA
>JBBPUA010001019.1:0-10231 GCA_038094355.1 Afroboletus lepidellus | reverse complement strand
TTCAAGCACCCTACCTTTTGAGTCTTGTCGGTGACTCAACAAAGACGGCCCATTTGACCAAACTCGTCAAGGAGGTAAGTGAATCGACATGTTTGGGTTGATGGCTTATGTCAAGTGCATAGATGAAGGGTTCCATCACACACATTCATTCCAAAGATGGCTGTCGCCTGCGCAAGGTGGTTGGTCAATATGCTGCTCTGAATCCCAAAGAAAAGGTGGTAACCCCTCCTGTCTGCCCCGAGACCAAAGGGGGACGTGCTCACATGGGATTTAATCATTCCCACCTCGGTCGGATGCTGTGTCCTATCAAGTATCTCAAGGATTACATTGAAGATGAAAACGGGTGCATTGTTATTTCCCTGTTTTTCAAGCACCGCATGCTATGCTATCATGTCAGGACACAAAAAAGATTCCAGGAACCATCAGATCCGATGAAGGTGACCTCAAAGATGTGGCCAGCTTACCTATATCCAGGTAATACCCCCAGTTCTGAATATGATCCAAAAGCGATAGGTAAGGGCCTTTTCAGAGGCTATCTCGTGGAGCACGTAAGTCCAAGCAGGAGCTATAGCACTAGTATTGAGTCACTGACAGATACTCAGACCCTCAAGCATGTATTCACATCGCCATCGTCAGCACTTGAGGAGCACACCAAGGATGCTAAAGGGGGCAATGCCAAGATCCATGGGATGAAGGTTGTCGAACCTGAATACATCGCCTATGCTGCAATGCAGGTACGTCATATGGTAAATTGGTTACTGTAATTGATACACAAATACAGGCTTGTTTTACATTGTCCTCGGCGGAAAAATGGGCCGATCAAGACGGTCTATTCAACTACCAGGAATACTACTACCGGATCATCTGCCTGATTCGCGAGACCAAGGACCGCGTCTGGGCAGAGGAACTACTCTGCTACTACAATGAGTAGGTCTTGCAATGCGTCATGAGCTGAGACTGATGTACAGTTAAGAAAACTTTTTGGGAACCCCAAAGGCCTCACAACCACCAATTTTGCTGCCATGGGCCAAGATGACGATGACAACTTACTAGAGATGGAGTGTCAGTTCGAAGCCTGTGAAACCACAGATGTTGCAGCGGCCACACTGGAGACTTCTGCCATAACCCAGGACAAGACCCGGGAGACCAACAGCACTGCTGGTGAACCATCCTGCATAGACAAGCCACTCCCGGCTTGGACGACCAGTCAGGATGAAGCTGAACAGACCAACAACTCAGCACAAACTTGGGAGGTTGAGATGTGGGACCTTCCGCCGCCACCACGATCATCCACTCCATCGACTACAGTAGCCTCCAGTTCGGACTTGTCAACCATTGTCGGAAGCGTCTCTCCTGGGCCTGGACCCACAACCATCCTGAAAAGGAAGCAAGTTGACGTCCTGAATATCTTCAATGACGATAGTCCATTGACAGAGGACAAAGACGCAGCGCATCAGGAGCCATGTGCAAAGAAGAAACGTGGACATGCTGTGACTGGGAAGCCTGCCAGAGCTAAAAGCACATGTGCCAAGAAGAAATGAGGTGCGTAGGTGATGTCTAGTCAGCGACTCAGTTGCTGACGCCCTTGGCCAAGTGTTCTCGAACTTGTTTTGTTATGACGAGCTTGGTCAGGGCTCTCTGGTGTTTTCTCCATGCTACATGTTCTTACTTCAGGCTTCTCACTTGTACTATAGAGTCGGTGTATGCAAGGATCCAAATTGCTACCATCATTTTGTAATACCACGACAACAATGTAATGATATGTTATTAACTGAGATGAGCAGGGTTATAAGGTGTGATCTGACAATATAATGCTCGAACAGGTATCCCATCATAATATACAACACCGTCAACAGGGCCGATGCGATCTGGCCGTGGCTTTGCGATCAGAAAGTCAGTTTTGTAATATACAGTGACATACTCTACAGGAAAGTGATGTCCTCGTGACAGCCTCGAGCGACATGACAACAGTTATATGGGTATACATTCCCATATCTATATTTTGCAACTTTGCTGATATAATGGCATTTCTACCCTGCCAAACAAGGTTTCACGTCGTCATCGCAACTCATCCCTTGGACACGTTGCATGAGACACCCGACATGGTGAAGCGAGCGCGCGACTGCACGGACATCAAGGTGTGTTTCTAGTTTGCAACGCCAACCATATCCAACACTGTCCAGGATGAGGAGCACCGCGCAACGTACGCCGTGGTTGCCTCTCCCATCGCCCCTACGCTAATGCCCTCCTAGCTCGTACAGGTATATGACTATGCTTGCGTTCGCGTCGCTCTCCGAGAGAACATTACCAACGTCCTTGAGAACTACCCTAAGGGCATCCATGTCTCCCAGATCATCAACATCGGTGCAAGAAAACTGGGGAGTTTGATGCACCCTCTGGCCACCCAGGGTTGCTACAATGAAGGTCCATCGCCAAATATCTGTCCAAGATTGCATGTTCATCTGTCCTTTAGTGGACACTTACACGTTTGCCAACAAACCTCTCTCTGATTCTCCACAGGAGCATACAGTTCGTCACATGGTAAACCTCCATGTCGATGCTGCTGCAAAGGGCGCTGTGGTGTTGTACGAATCATTGAAAGACCCGAAGACTGGGTACTCTGAGGACCCAGATCATGCCCCCACCATGTATGCCAACAACAAGGAGGGTATCACTGGTATGTTCTTTGACTGGATGGGACAAGAGGTGAGGAAACATTTGATCAAAACCTACAAACGTGTCTCACGTCGTATTCCAGGATGCCCAAAGAGAGGTGCATTGCATCGGTGCTTTTGATGCGTTTGAAACTGAATCAGTGTATAGAGTTACCATTGCTCCATGAGAGAACTCAATGGTATCATGGGTTCTCATGTGGTCTTGACGTGTGGATGCCTCTGGATGACTTGCAGTGCTCACCTCAACCGTTCGCACAGACTTCCCCTTTGAGAAATACTCGACCGTCATTGATGTTGGTGGAGGAATCGGAGCCTTTTCCCTCCCTCTAGAAAAACTGCTGAAGCACATCAAGATCACCATCCACAACTTGTCAGAGGCGCTCGTCCAATCCCGGGCCGTGAGCTCTCTATTTGGATACCTCCCGGACATGTGGTGACCTGGTTCTAGGTTTGGGCAAGAGACTGCCCACCCGGAGGCAATTCAGGAGAAGCGGATCAAGTTCTTGCGACTCATGATTAGGTTCCCCGTCAAGGGCAAGGTCATCTATTACGTGAGCATTCCACACAGCCTCGGGTAGCTCCGTAATATCATCCACAACTGGCCTGATCACGAGTCAGCACTTATCCTCCGAAATGTCCGCCAAGCACTGGCACCCCATAGTCGTGTTCTCATCCGTGAGTTGAGGTCGTTCGTGACGGGAAGCTGGACTTATGGATCCAACAGACAATTACTCAGATCTGACGATATAGTCAACAAGCTAGTAAGTAATCGACTGTGACATTTTCTCGTGAAATTGAACACTCTCTAGATTATGTTCAGCATTAACACTGGTCTTCTGACTAGGTGAATTTTCGCATGCGATGGGGGAAGTTTACTAACAATGAGATAGTATATGTGCAGTTGCTTCTTTGGTATCGGTGAGTATCATCGCATGTCCTGTGCAACATTAGCTTACGATCAAGTCACAGATTGCTGCATGGCCGAACATGTTCATCTACATTGCGTTCTACTTCTGCCTTGGTCGATGTACGTCCTCTGTTCATGTTGAAACCGTGACTGTTAACATGGCTTCTGTTGCAGTGTATTGTAACTCCCTACTTGCGACCCTGAATGCATGGAAAGGATTGAGGGGCAAGTCCCGCAGTGATGAAATGTCACTATCACTACAAGGTGTGCATCAAAAAACACACCAAAGCATGATTGGGACTGCATCAAAGGTAGACCATTTCAGGTTTGACGTCCCATCACTGACTCATTGTATGTCTCAGCAGGCAGTGAACAACATTTCCATCAAAATTGACATCACTCAAGAGTACGTCCGAGACGAAGTGAGTAAGTGATATCACACTCTCTTGCATGACTGATGAAATGACCAGCAGTACTCTGCGTTCAGCCACGACGCGAAGAGCCCCGACGTAGTTTAAGCTAACTTAGAAGAAGGACGCTGCAGACTTGAAAGCAGTAAAATGTACCTAGAAGGTTTATTCAATCATTTCCCATTTTAGACATTCATTACATAATGTTCACTTCAATCATTCATGTTTTGCTTCTTCTTTTTTTTTTTCCTTTTTTGGTCAATCATGACTGTACTATACCCCTTCCTGTGGCTGGAGTTGGAGTCAGTCACGACTTGTGCATCGTAATGCATCGTTTTGCGATTGCACATCGAGTGAGATTCTACTCTGGCAGGTCACTGATAGGTATTGGGATCAATGAAAATTTTTCACAGGTGACCCTAGTGCGAGGAACTAGCCAGGAATGCTTGCGTCCCCCAAGTCCTTTTTTAATTTTCCAGCCGTGTCTGTGGGTCATACTAGGCCCAAAGTCATCCCCCCTGGACCCATCAAGCAAATGACCAGGTTGGAATCACAACACTCTCGGCAGACCACTTCCATGCCAAAGGCAATCGTCACACCGGTACAATCTTTCCTTCTCACAGAATGGAGAGCATAAGCATGGCAAGTCCCCCAAAAATTCACAGCTCTCTAGTAGGAGCTCCTCTAGAAGGTATTTACCTTGGTAACCTTTACTTTCTCCCGGTTGTCCTAGCCACTTGACTAGTAGAGCGTCCTATACATGATGAGTACCATTCAAGAATTTAATCTCAGCACTCACCGAATTCTGATATCATTTTGCAGTGTGTTTGGTGACGGAGCCTATGGAGACCTCGTGGTCCACCTGATCCGCGAGTAGCACAAGGGTGTATGCTGCGTCCAGGTACATCTTCTCATCTTCCTCTGGGTATTGACCAAGTGATGTGCAGTTGATTTTTAGAGAGGACTGCAGGTGGTTAAAATGCTACCGTCCATCGCTAGAGACAAAGGTCATCCTAGAGTGTGCAATGCTATCATTGTCATCAGAGCTGTCATGGAAAACCTGGACCACCTTTCTCTTTTTCCTGGACATATTGGTGGAAGCAAGAATATGACATGGAACACCATTCCCTCAGCAGAATCTCAAGACCCTGGTGGTGAAGGCACCCCCAAAAAAATGCACCGATGGCCATGGCCATGTCAGCAATGCATCCTCATCTGATTAAGCAAGAGGACTGCCTGATCTGGCACAGTGCTTGCCTTAAACCTACTTTGTATGTATTTAAGCCAGAGGCTGTTATGTTTGTTGCTCACATTCACACCATGGTCACCATTACTTCTTCTGTTACAGATGACATCACTCCCACACTTCCCAGAATTGTGTCCCCCGCCAAGAAACAAGGTGGCGCCATCAGTGCTATTCATCATGTCTGTCATACCACAGTTCATGTGGACCGTGTTAAGGATGTCAATAGTGTCTCTGGCGCTACTTGTATCCCTGAGTGTTGCGGGAAGTTCAGTACTCTTCTACATGTTTTGCTCCCATGTTGAATGGTTACTTTCAGTTGACCTCATTTCCCATGCCGTTGCTTGCTTGCTCATCGCAGAACCACAGTACTCAAGTCCCTTCCATGACATACCTCGACCATGGCCAACCCGCACAGAGCCTCCTCGCAGTGACCCACCTCTGTCTTAGTCTGGCCATTACACTCTCCAAATCAACCCCGACATGCTACGTGACACTGGGCATCTCCAATCTGTCTACTCCTGTCGATGTATACACTCTCGAGGCCATGTATCTCGCTTGGCTACTTCGTGATGCACCCGGTGCAGAATACATGCGATAAACTCATGAAAGTGGGCTGACCATCGGGTTTGTGAGCGTGACGGAGTGAGAGAGCATCATGGAGTGGCTGGAAGGTAAGGTCGTGGATTTGGAACGGATAAGACCGCTGGTAAATACCCCCGTTTTTCTGTGCGCTGGCATGTCACTTTGTTGTCGATTTGGCTAGAGTCCACGATGCCACCTGGTACTCCACCGCGCCGGACTGGGACAAGTGCAGTGTACTCCACCACCCCGAAACATGCTTTCCATTCTCATACAGCTGATGTTGCATCCCTGAGCAAATGATGCTATGTAGTGGACGCACAAGACATGGAAGTCGTCAAGCAAATCAAACAAAATGAGGTTGAACTTCAAGACCAAAACACGGTTTTGAGAGGTACTGAACCCGATGTGAGCCAGCTCCTGTCTCCATTGCACACTGCTGATTGGATTGATGCGTAGAATTTCTCCACTCTCCACATGAGCTTTACTGATCGCCTAAAGAAGCACTGGGACATCAAATGCAGCCGTATTTGCGCTGTCAGCCGGCCCCCCATGCAAGCGCGCAAAGCCAGTATGTGCCTCTCTCGATGCTACGTCTACTCCACTGACCCATCTTCTACAGAAAACATGTTCTCGATCAGCATGATCTCTTTGTCGCCCACAGCGCTGATTACAATGTACAATGTGAAGTGGTTCTTACAGGAAGCCATGTAACTCTCATTCCTTTCCCGTACTCGCTCGCCTATTCATTTTATTGTCAGCTTCGAACAGTCAACTACCACCCGTGAACGCACCACAGCTGCTGGAAACCCTCGAGCTGAGGACCTTGTCCACATCGATTGACAGCGAGACCCCCCAACTCGCCACGTCTGCCGCTCTACCAATGCCTCTTCTACTTCATCCACTGCATCCCACGGCACCGAGAGAGTCCAAAGGTATTTCATCGTCGACAGCACCGATGTGCTTCAGAAATTTGGGGCGGACACATGGGAGATGGTTGTGTGCGTGGTGACGACAGGCCAAGCGTGGCAGTTTCGACCATACAAGTGGAATGAGCCGCAGACCCTGTTTCATCATGGTAAGACCCCTCGTTACTACCCCCGATGTGATTGACATGGGTGGCCAGTCAAAGGGATCCACTTTACATGGGCCAATGACCCGCTCAACACCAAAATCAAAGACTGGAACGTGACAGAACTCAAGGTGAATGATTGTCCACTATTTGCTATAGATGCACCACCATTAATCATCCCCGCTAGATTGATCCCCACTGAAGGCATGTTGATAAATCGGTAGTGGCACATTTCCTGAAGATCATTGATAACTGGGCCCTTGCCAACAGGCCATGGTTGCTCAAATCCGAAAATCCGAGTAAAGAGTGGGAGCAAAGATGGCATGTAATGCGCCATTCATTCAGATAGATTGTATTACCTGATCCTGCTAAATTGATCATTAGGTATTCTGGAAGCACTTCGAATTGCCAGTATCACTAATGCTGACAGTGCACAATTTCCAAAAATCCATGGATTTATCAGGGAAGTGGTAGCGCTACATACGCATAGGCTATGAGAAAAGTACTTGGTGAGGGGTTACAAGAAGCGCAGTACCCAATTGAGGGAGATTATCAGTTATCCCGCAATCCAAAGACTGGCGAGCTGGTCATAAGAAACATTGTGCCTGACGATGATTTGTGGCACCTCTGGGTCACCGAAATGGATCAGATGCCGCACCTCCTCTGTCTCTCTGAGCAGCCACAACGATATCCAAAAGCACCATACGTTTTTTGGACGCAGTGCAGGCAAGGACAGCATATGGATGGTACAGTGGCATAGTCTCGACGTCAAACATGAGCATTTGTTCAGGTTGGCTATGGCTCTTGGGCCCCCTGGTGCACAACAACTACGTGACCGCCGTCAAGTACGTGTCTGGGGGCGATCATCTTGCTACTGCCACATGGTTGTCCCAGTCGATCAGGATATATGACACATGGCATGGAGACCTCTTGTTCGATGTTCCGATCAGCGTCAACTCGTTTGTGAATCAGTTACTCGTCTGGGCGACCGATGGGGAGCAGCTGTTTGCTTTGTCGTGCAACAGGGTTATTCATTGTGTCGATGCATCGACTGGGACTGTCCTCTCTCGATGGCCGATCCATAGCAACAACAGTCCAAGGTGCATCGCCCTGGCAGGAAACGGCACGTTCATCGCAGCTTCTGCACAATCGTCCATTTCTTTTTGGGACATTAAATCCCAGGAGCAAATCGGGAAGGCGGTCAAGTGTGCTGGCATGATTCGGTCCATGGCCATTTCACCAGACAACACCCACCTGGCGAGTGGGGGAGAAGACAAGAAGATCGTTCTTCGGCACCTTGGGAGCTTTCTGCTTTGCGGACGTGAGTATAGTATTCTGCGACGAGAAATCAGATCGTTCACTCAGCCGCTCCAGACTCACCTCTGCCAGCGGAACCAAATGATTGCCCGCATGACGGACATAATGAAAGAACTGGAAGATACGATCGAGTCCACTCATCAGCAGCAAGAGAACTCTAGTCCATTAATTCATACTGATGTTTACGTATCACTGACATACGGAATTCAGGCTATGAGATCAGAGATCTCAAAGAAACCATCCAGGAGTATCATGACAAACTGGAGTGAGGAAGACGAGGAGGACACCAAAGGCGTCCAACGAGTCTTCCGAATGGACCTAGCCTGAGCTAATGAAATACCAACCTAAGTGTTTCCACCTAGGCGACACACAGAGCTATAGGGCTCATCACCACCATTGTCCTTGTCCTTGCCCTCGTCCATGTCACCGTCAGCATTGGTACTGTCAGTGTCGTCGTCGGCGTTGCCACCCTTCTTCCACTCTACATCACATCCCTCGTCCTCATCCTCACCTTCGCCGTCGCCATCACCATTGCTGTCGCCATTACCATCCACATCAGTCCATTTGTCATTGCCCTACCATGATAGGTCAGTATTATACATGCACTTGCAAGCAAATGAAACTAACCTTATCGTTCGGCACGACATTGACCCAACGCGATACTATGTTAAACGATATTAGTATGAGACATGGACTCGACGCGGAAGTATGAAAACGCACTCCAGTCAAAGTCAAGTGCTTTGTTGTAATGACTGTCCACCAGCTCCAGCAGGATCTCCAAGTCCTTGCACAGTACATTCTTCCATTTATAATCATATTTGGCACCTTCAATCCTGCTATCGATCCGATCTTTATACAAGTTCCAGTCTAGTGCTGCAATCAGCACAGAACGTAACGGCGATAGAGAACTAAACGCACCGAGACTTTTGAGATTGATGCGTTCAATGTTCGTCTTGTATTTCAATTGAAACTCACGAAAGGTAGCTGGATCGTGGCACCCAAGGAGATATTCGGCGATGAGGTAGTTATCAAAATTCTGGTTTTGCCAACTGGGCAGTTGGCTGCATTTAAGCGGAACAGCAGGGCAGACTGTCACTTCGAGAACATTGTCGAGGAATGTCATGATGTGGAGGAGATGCGGCATGTACAACTTCACCTTCTTCTTCCTACTCTTATAAAGCGACTCATAGAGGTGTATGGCCAATGCGATCTGCCGGAGAAGTCGTTTGAATTGTGGCCTGTAGTATTCCAGTAGATGCATCCTGTGTTGCATGACACCTATGTGGAGATTGGTTTGCCTGACCTCGAAGTACCTGTGGTTGACCTGATTGATGGTATATTCAACCTGAGTGATGTAATTGATGTGGAGTGGGATTGGTAAGTCCTTTGGCCAGTATGCGTCAGACATGGAGATGATGGAGGTGCGGAAACAAGTGTTATGCAAACATGCGTTTGCAATGCCACTGCGATACAAACATCTGACGACAAACGCATGACATGACCTCACCAACTAGCCATATATGGAAACAATGAATATACATGTAGATTCAGTATGTAATACTAATCGCCATGACGGCGAATGCAGGCTGGGTGCACGTCGAGCACAGTCGAGCACGCGTTGAGCATGGTCGAGCATAAGTTGTCGAGCATAGGTCAAGCATAGTAGAACACGTGTTATACCATCATGGACCTGATGTTGAACATATGCCAAGTGCGCATCGAGCACAGTCGACGATAGGCCTAGTGTAGCATACAATGTAAAGGGTTGATTGAGGACCATAATGTGACAATACTACACTATGGGCATGATAATGGAGTGAACGCATGATGACTACTTGTTATCATCATCGGAGGGGATGACGGCCCAGGAGCTGATCTTATTCTTACCCTTCTTTCTCGTTGCTCTTGCTGTCTGCTCTGGCACAGTTCCAGTCTTCCTCTTCGTCCACGCCACTTCAGTCTCGTCATTGCCATTGTCGTTATCATCATTGCTGTCATTGCTGTCATTGTTGTTGTTGTTGTTGT
>JBBPUA010001018.1:0-10256 GCA_038094355.1 Afroboletus lepidellus | reverse complement strand
ACCAGAAGGTTTCATCGTCAAAGGTCAGGAGACTAAAGTCTGTCACCTGAGAAAGTCCATCTACGGACTCAAGCAGGCCGCCCTTCAATGGAATAAGGCCTTACACAAATCCCTCCTGGACATGGGATTCATTCGAACCCAAGCAGATCCAGGGACATATGTCAAAATTATCGGTCAAGACATCATCATCATTCTCATTTATGTAGATGACGCTCTCTTTACTGGTAGCAATAAGACGCAACTCCTACAGCATAAGAAGAACTTTATGCGTTGATGGGAATCTAGAGATCTTGGAGAAGCAAAGGAATACCTGAATATGTGGATCACTCGTGATCGCAAGAAGAGAACCATTGTCTTAGATCAATGTGTCTATGCGGAGAAAGTAGTCAAATGCTTTCAGCAGCAAAACTGCAAACTGCGCTCCACTCCTCTTCCCACAGGATATAATCCTTTACCCTCCGACATCCCTGCCACTCCTACTCTCCATCAGCGATATCAGTCGGTCATTGGATCACTGCTATATATTATGCTTGGAACTCGCCCAGACATCGCTTTTGCGGTGATTAAAATGTCTCAATACAGTGCAAACCCTAGTGAGGACCATTTGCAGAAGGCCATGCACATAGTGCAATATCTGTCGTCTACGACAGAACTCTGCTTACAATATTCCTCTCTTGGTGCCAGAAATGGACTTATTGCCTATTGTGACAGCTCCTGGTGTGATGATATTGCAACCTCCCATTCTACTATGGGTTATGGTATCTTCCTGGCAAATGGGTTGATATCCTGGTTATCTAAGCGTAATAAAAGAGTTAGGAAATCCTCTACTGAAGCTGAATATGTCGCTATGATAGAAACAGTGTCACAACTTCAATGGATTCAAAACCTCTATGGTGAACTCGGATTCAACCTGTTTCCTACACCCATGTGTGTCGATAATCAAGGCGCCATCTTTCTCGCTTCAAACCCGGTCCAAGAAGGACGTATTAAACACGTTCGCAAGGATGATCATTACATCCGTGAAGCCGTTGAATACAGAGAAGTAGAACTCTTCTTTGTCCCCACTGATCAACAGTTAGCGGACATCTTCACAAAGAACCTTGGACGAGACAAGTTTGTCTCAGGCAGGAGATCTCTTGCTATGATCTCTAGAACACCATCAACACTAAAGAAGATATCTTAGCGAGGAGGAGTGTCGAGTTTCTAGTATCTTGATAGACCTAGAACTCTTATCTCATCTGAAACAACCTAAGTGTTTCATCACGTGTTTCAGAATATGTTTCACTTACAATATCTTCTCATGGAGATAAGCTCCTTTTATGCCATTGGCTATAGATAAAGGACATTGTCATGTGATGTTCCATCACATTCTACGATATTCTATCATTTCACCTTTCTTAGGAAAGAGTCGTACATATGTACAAATAAAGCTTGTACTATATAAGACCGGCCTTACAGCCTGGCAATACAAGCGGACATCTCTGTTCTCTTAACCCACCTCAGAACTACAAGTTCAAGTGATTGATTCTCAAACACTTTAACTTTTCTCTCTTCATTATCCTATCCAAGAACTCTCGTATTGTTCTATCAGTGAGTATCTCCCACTGATATCCCTACTCCTTGCTTGTCCTGCGCTAGTCAGATCTACCGCATATTTCCGATATATCTTCAAGGTTGTGGAATCACAAGGACGGTCGAGACTCCCAGAACAAGAGCGGGAACTCAGTATATTCATGTTCCACCGTGATGGATTCTCTAATTCACCACCCAACAGTTTGCCTTGCCAGCACCATCCGCTAGTTCTGAGCAGCATCCTGATCTCCCATTGGTCTTGGCCTTCAAATACGGATAATGCATATTCTGGATAACATGATCCTCCCTTCATATTGAGTCTCACATTGCTATATCTCCGCCCTCTGTTCTCCACGAAGTGATACCTTCACATTTTTCCACCGAATTTCCTGCCCTTCTCGTTCACTAGGTCGCTCTTGACTAGCTTACTGCCCACTCTTCAAGCTTAGACGGAATCTCCCCCTGGTACGCGCACAGGTTAATGGAACGACTCCGCAGCTACAGTGAACAGACACCCTTATGATCGCGGAGCTGACCGAAGAGAGTCCCCCCACACCGATGTAAAGCGCTAGCCATGCTCAGCGCGCAGCACAGTAGAGCTCTCTCATACTTACACTTCTTTTCCGTCGGCCGGTATTGCTCGTACATGATGGCGTTTACTCGCGACCCGCCCCAACCCCCCTCTTACTCCTTTGTATCCATGTCGCATTCGCTCTGACATCGTCTGGGAATGAATGCAGCTTCGACTACCGAATCTACCCTATCATTATTACTGGATGACATACAGTATCTCGCCGTCGCCAAGTATTTCTCTTCCAGAATCGTTCGGGGTCGTACTACTACCCTACTTTGCCACTGCGGGATGGTCCATAGTGAACGGAGTATGGTACGCGATTTTTGTATTCGTCAGCTCTTCTAAACACGTGGCCGCTGCAGTGTATGCAAGTATCGCGGCAAGAGAATTCATTTTGGACATCGTCGATGATGTTCGGAATGGCATTCTCCTCGATCCAACTACTCAGTAAGGTAGACATTTTGCAAGTGAATTTGGGCATGACCAACGCTTTTGCCAGGTCTCCAAGTAGTTTTGCGACATCACACAAGCCGGAAATTTGGAGCACGTTCTTCCGCGACATACCGTACCTCCGTCTGCCTGGACCATTTTTGGCGCGCACATTCAAGCGCATGTTCGTCGCACTGGCGAAAATGGCGCATACAGTACCGGACCGCTACTAGGGCCGCCCTTCCATCTCATCTCATATGAGCGCACCTCGAGCACACGCTCATCAGGGCATACATCACAGAAGCGTTGCCGCATCATCCCATGCGAGATGCGTCGAACCCCGTGATCTAGTCAGCCACTGGTCTTCGCACGGCGGTTTTGGGTGGCCCGACAATTATGAGATAGGCTGCATGCACAAATACGCATACCCGGTCGTTTAGCGTATTTCCTCACTGACTGTCCAGTTTCGGACCGTTGTCCCCATTAATGCGACAAGAGGATCACCTTGCCTGTTGTTCTTCTCCGAGTCTCCGAATCCATGCCAGCCATCCCCGCGAGACCCTCCCTTGTCTGTATACAGTGTTTCTTCTGAAGATGGACCAGGTCCTCGTCCTTTGGTACGTCCAACGCTTCCATTCCCATTGCCGCCGCCGCCTTCGGTATCGGTGCGCCATGATTCAGCAAGCACAGTTAAATTCCGCATGCTTTCGATACACTGTCCATATAGTGTTTATCCTATGTCGCCACATTCCATAATGCAAGCTCCACGACGCGGACCCGTTGTCGCCGAGATTCGGACCAGGATATCTCCCTTTTCATCCTGCCTGCATGAGCAAAGCTCTGGCATACCACTTTTCAACACTGACATGCCAGTGGTACTTCCATGTGAGCGATCATCAGATCGCTACATATGTGGTGGACTCATCGTAATGCCGACAGCTTAAGTACCTGATGGTCGTGTTTTTGGAGAGCCACTGTAGAATCAATCACACAAGTTTCTCACCGAGTTATAGTAACAGGAAAATCCGAATTCATGCATTTTCAACATATCCTCTCCTTGTTTTCATCAAGTCAAATGGTGATGAAGTCATCTGGGATGAATTACGGCCTCCCCCTTACTCGTGGACACCGAGTCCTAAAGTGGTCCCTGCCAAGTTAGCACGTGAACGGAAGCACGTTCATTCTCTGTAAGGGTTTGAACCGAGCTCAGTCCCAGGTCACAATGGCAGCACAAAATGTAACCTGTCTTCCAGATGTGGTGGTAGTCTAACTATAACTCCATTCTCGAGTTCGCTGTGATTGTAGCAGCGCAATGCATCCAGCGTCTTTCACACAGAGCAGGGAGCACGTGTCCCCTAGCGCAATAACTCTGACATCTCTCCGCCAGACCACACAGACCGATGTCCAGTATTCGACGCCTAGCATCCCTCTCGTGTGTGATCAAAAAATGTCGACGCATACATGCGAGCGAGCGAACTGAGTCAATCCACGGTCGAGCACCCGCACCAGGGCGCCATCCACTCGGGAACCAGGATGGCCATTCTTCCGGGATGCTACATCGAATGTGAGGTGCATTCACCTCGACCAAATAAGTACGCGCACCTGATCAGCCTCATTTTGATCTGAATTGTGGCCCGTATCGGAAACATCATTAGAACGGTCCTCATCCGGATAAGTGGGGGTGCAGCCTCGGAAAAACAATTCAGGTAACGATTGAACTGTACAGTTTCTGAACGTACTGGGCCTGGCTTTGTACCACCTTGTTTGCTGCCGGAAGCCTCATTAGAGGTATTCTCAGGAGTTGGAACTGCGACTGTTGTGCGTCTAAAACGGATCATGATCAGACGTACCATGTTCGGGAAAGCTGCAGCCTTGCAAGGTAGCTGCTGTTATTATTTTCAGCAACTGTGAATAACCAAGATGGACGAACATACCATGCATACTGTGCTCCCGCCATATACTGCCCACTAGGATGAAACGTCAGACTCATTGCATCCGTCCGTCTGTTGAGGACACTCACCCACTGACGTTTAGCTGGTGCAATTGTTCCCAAGGATATCTCACTTGCTATCGTCGCAGACTGGAAAGAAGGTTGATGGACAGCTAGACCAGATGGGTCTGACTGTTTAGAAAAGTCTGCAGCTGGAGTCTTGTTGCTCTTCTTCACCAATTTCCACCTTTTCAGCGGGAAGAGGTGTTTGAATGGCTTGAAATATGCTCCTGGGGTGGTGCCTCTGCAGAGGACGTCACGGGCTTGACATCTATTGACTGTGGGACATGTGATGGACCCGATGGTGACCCATCAGCATGGGCAGAGTGGACTGGAGAGGGTGGCTACAGCAGCATGAATGCAGAATGAGAATAATGCAATAATTACAAACCTCGTCATAATCGAATGCAGCGGCGGGTTCATTGGTTTGTAACTCGGGCTGTGATTGTGAGAAGTCGCCTCGAGGCAGAAATGAATGCATACATTAAGAATATCATCAGCGCCGCCGGACTCGGCCTGGAGAATATGCAAAAAGTCCGCATGATGCATACGACGACAGAGCAACCGAATCGTACCGATGTGTGTTCGCATAAACTATCCTTGTCGCCTTTTGATGTCGAACGCTGCTAGTCTTGCTCATAAATGGAGGCCTGAGATGTGTCAGTCTATTCAACTGGATGGGATTTGATAGCACTTGCGCCAATGCCTGATACACTCTCAATGACAATTTTGTCGCCTCCAGCAATAGCGATGAAGCGGTCATCTGGAGAGAAGGTGATAGATTGTATGTGCGCTGGGCGTTTGATGAGACCGAGTTGAGCGTGTGTTGAGGTGTCCCAGAATGTGACAGTACCCTCCGTAGAGCATGCAACAAATTTCCTGTGCTTTGGCAGAGCGATGCACAACTTGGTGCTCAAATCAGTGGCTATAACAAATCTGAACCTCATATCGATGACTGGCCACCCCAAGACTGTCGCCCCCGTGGATGGTTTAATTTGTTTGATCTTGTCCTCGGACACGGTAAGCAGGTGGGTGTTGAACCATAATAGACCCTTGTTGGACCCTGGGATTATCGTCACGTTGATCTCTGCGAGCAAGTGGCCATTGTTGTCATAGAGTCAAATGGACTTCTTGGCCATGGCCGTGGCGATGCAGTCGCCCTGCAGTGAATATTTGACTGTGATCTTGTTTTCTTGACGGAATATCCCAGACCACAGCTTTCCCATATGATGTGACAACCATCAAATACAGTCCTTTAGCCATAATCAAAATGGTAGAGGAAAGGCGGAATATTCCCCCATTCTCTCTCACCCGAGAACCGGGTGTGAAAGTGGACTACGGGCCGGTCTCGCATTGCGTCCATTGAAAACTTGAGGACAGGGATATCGGAAATATGTGGTAGATCTGACTGGCACAGGACAAGCGAGGAGTAGGGATATCAGTGGGAGATACTCACTGATAGAACAATATGAGAGTTCTTGGTTTGATAATAAAGAGATAAAGCTAAAGTGCTGAGGTACACTTGAGCTGAGTAGTTCTGAGATGGGTTAAGAGAACAGAGATGTCTGCTTGTATTGCCAGGCTGTAAGGCCGGTCTTATATAGTACAAGCTTTAATTGTACGTATGTACAGCTCTTTCCTAAGAAAGGTGAAACGCTAGAATATTGTAGAATGTGATGGAACATCACATGACAGTGTCCTTTATCTATAGCCAATGGCATAAAAGGAGCTTATCTCCATGTGAAGATATTGTAAGCAAAACATATTCTGAAACACGTGATGAAACACTTAGATCGTTTCAGATAAGATAAGAGTTCTAGATCTATCAAGATACTAGAAACTCGACAGGGGGCATGCCCGTTCTTGGTGCGTCTGCGACACTGGATGCACAAGCCCCTCATGCAGCCGTCATATGATATATCATAGGGCATCCTGCAAATGGACATGGAGTACTGGCGCACGGTCCGAACGCGGTCCCCGCGGATGAATATGAGCGACACGTCGTCTGACGTCGACTCGAGTGTTAAGCCAAAACAAGTGAATTTGGTAGGGTCGATAACCAGCCAATAGTGTCCCAGAAGCTTGACACGAACGGTGCTGGTGGCCGAGTCGACCACTGAAATTCGAATGTCGTTTGGTAGTATTCACCCGGGGCAACACCCTCATGAGGGAAGCCTGTTTCGTTTTCGGTTGGGATCGTCCGAACGCCTGGATGACCACGTGGACTCGTTCGCGACCATTCGTCCCGCCAACTTGAAACTCATGAAGAGCGATGACATGTGTGTTCGTAGTGACGATATCTGCCAAGCCACCGTATGTGGCCGAACTAGCAATGCATCGAGTCGCATCCTAGTGAATAAATCTGCGCACACATCCAAGTCAATCGACCTACCCGTGCAATATGAAGTTCAGGAAATCGATAGAATGCACGGGTTCGTCGAACAGTAAACTAAACCGAGAACAGGTGTACAGCTAGAATGCTGCCATGGATTCGAACGATGCAAGCTGGTGCATATGCCGATCACGGATAAAGGAAGATGACGGCGTCGCCGGGAACCCCAGTATCTGTATCCAGGGACAACTCCAATAGCGTCCTATGGGCCGAACATCAGCTGGCATGCGCGGATCACGACGAGGCGAGCGCACTGTTGTTTAGTGTCCGCCGTCGTCATTAACACGTAGACGACACAGAGTCCATCCTTGGATGTCATAACATACTGGTCCCAGTCCAGTACCTGGAGCTCTTCTTGCTCCCACACAACACATGGTTCGCGCGTCTTCGCGTCGACACTCGTGTCATACAGTACGAACCGGTGGTATGCTTGACAGATCTAGGTGCCACCGCCCATCGACGAGACCAACGTTCTTTATAGGCAGCTCCCCTTCGATCTGAACTGCGACACGCGACGGCATTTGGAGACCTCGGGTGGTCCACGTCTATGCCAGTTTCGCCGACGTGACGAACCCGCGCTCAAAAGGGAGCGTCGAAAACAGTCCAGGAGGACAAAGGTACTGTGCTTTGGCGTAGAACGCCCTCCAAATGCGCGAGTCGTGTGTGATGTCGCAGAACCACTTAGAGACCTGACAGGAGAGCGAGTTCATCACTTTGTTCAATCCACGGAAGAGAAACCTACCCTACGCCATCGGTGGACATCTTCGAGACTCGAATGGGACAGAATCTCGTAGATAATCTCTATTGGAAAGATGTATGGTCGTCAATGCCAAGGACAAATGTGTAAAATAATGACAACTACCAATCGACCCCTGTAGGACAGAACCAATTTTTGTAGTCTTTCATCAACTCGTATCCATGTCTAATTCAGATGGCATAGGACTCGGGTTCGATGACAACGCCCGCATCTAGGTTAGGTTAGGTTGGGCCCAAACCTAACCCTAATGAGAGCTGAATCAATGTGTCCCGTCCACGGTTACCGTCTTGCAGCACCCGCACCACGGTACCAGCCACTCGGGAATCACAAGTGCGACGACTGCCTTTCCGGATCCGGAATGCTGATCGGATGTGACTATGTCTACGTCTGTGCCAACGCGCACCGTCACAGGGCCGCTTCCGATCGAGGACTCCAGAGGCACAGGACGCGCGTCGTGTCTGGAGTATTCTTCAAAGGTGCAGGTAATTTCGTAGATTTGCCATGTGCATTCTCCTTGGAGGCATTCTCGTCCAGAGGATCAGGCGCGACGGCTTTGGCGCCACGGTTGAAATAAGTCGTGATCAGACGAACGAGCCTGTCGGTAGAGCTGGGGCCTGCAGCCTTGCGAGCGTTGTGTATGCAGTAGCGACGTGGAATGGACTCGGCGGACGACGTACCCTGCGTACTGGGACTCCTTTGAACACCGTTCGCTAAGCCAACACGTCAGACTCGTCGTATACATTCGTCCACCGAAACCACTCACTTTCTGGCGTCTCCCTTCAATAATCGTCCCCGAGGATATCTTGTTCGTTGTCGTTGAAGGCCGGGAATGCTCAGCTGGACTAAAGAGATCTGGCAGTTTGGAAATGCGGTCCATCCACTTTTCAAACGGCAAAAGGCGTCGAGATGCCTTTGGGATGCTTTCCAGAGGTTCCTTTGGACAGGGCGCTGCCGACTCGACCCCTGGCGACCGTAGTACAGCATGGGACGGGCCCGGCAGTGGTCCCTCGGCATGGGCAGAGTGAGCTTGAGAGGGTGGCTGCAACGGGTCAATGCAAAATGAAAAGAATGCAGCGATCACCGACCTCGTCGTAATCGAATGTGGCCGCAGGTGTGCTCGTCGGTACCTCGACCTAAGGTGCGTGTCAGGAATTGCCTCGGACCAGACATGAACGCATACATCAAGGACATCCTCGGCGTTATCGTCGCTTTCCAAACCAAGTTTTGCCTCCTCTTCTTCGAGATGGAGGTTGTCATAGATGCACATATTCTCGTTAAAGTCATCCTTCTGTTGGTACCTGTGAGAATGGACGCAAAATAAAGGACAAAGGGACCCACGGCATTAGACTCGACAAAGTACGCGATATCCTTTGCAATGGTGAGGACGCGATAGGTAGTGAGGGAGCCGTTGTCAAGTAGACGTAGGATCAGTTCGAGACGACTGATGTGCCATTTTCGACGTTCGTTGAGATAGTCCAAATGGACCACTGTGTCCTTGTCGTCTTTATCGCCGCTGCCCTGGGGGCTCTCGATCTCTGCCTCAGACTGCTCGACCTGGAGAGTGAGGTCTTTGACGTTCTGCTGGAGCCAGGTGGGAACCCCGAGGACCCTCCAGGCCTTGAACCTTTCCATTTGCTACGGGAAGAGGTGAGACGAGGAGAGAGGGAGAGGGCAACATGCGGAGACGGAATAATACTCGTAAGGAGTGCGTACATACAGTTTCGATGAGTCTCCTGCTCTCAAGGAGGAGGGTCTTGTCCTCGATGTCGCTGCTGGCAATCCAGGTCTTGATCTGGTCGCGGAGACGCTGGAGTCTCTTTATCTGTATCATAAGGTCGAGCTTCTCCTTCTGAGACTGATTGGTGTCGGCCTGCGCCCTGTCGTATATGCTCTCGAAGAGTTCGACGCCCTCGGAGACCTTTTTCAGGGTACGGTCTATCTCGGCTGTGGAGTATCAGTGGTCGTCGCCGTGCATGGGTTGGGTGGACGTACTTTGTAGTTTCCTCCTCGCCATGGTCGAATGTTGGCAATTTCAGCGTGGCTGTGTTAGGCTGATCTGATTCCATCGTCGTTTCATTTCGATGGGTCCACGCCGTCTGAGCGTGTTTCATGTCTCCCTCCCACATCGACCGAATGGCCTCCCCGCCTGGCCTGAGCGAGGCCGACATCGACCGCTTCGCAACGCTCTTTGAGCCCGCGACGCCCCCCGCGACACCTACCCGCTCGGCGACGCCCCCTTGTCGTCCTCGCCCGCACCCCACCTCTCCCGACGATTTTGGCGCCTTTGTCTCCGTCCCGCCCTCGCAAGATCCGCTCTCGTCCTCGGCCGAGCAAAACCCACGTCCGCACCACCGCGACTACTTTGACCAGTTCACGGCGAGCGCCGCGGCGCGCAGCCGTCGCGAGGTGCTCGAGGAGCTGCTGGCGCACCAGGACGACCCGATGTACTTTCTCGACACGCCTGTCCCGGAGAGCGCGGCCCCGATCCCGATCCCAGTCCCGGTGATGTCGACGGACGAGGCGCTGGCGGAGGCGCTGGGGT
>JBBPUA010001017.1:0-10265 GCA_038094355.1 Afroboletus lepidellus | reverse complement strand
TATAAACCCGTCTCTCCGCTGTACTTAGACCTCAGTCTAATATCATCTTAGTCTCCTCCGTTCCAATCCGACCTTGAGCCTTCGTGCTCTATTCGACTCCGACTCCGAGGACGGCCAGTACAAGGACGCGACACATAAGTCCTGCGTCAAGGTTCCTCGCCCTCTCCGTATCCGACTCCGGTAACACCGGTCTACACTTGCCCTCCGTTCGCCGTTACCACCCGGACCTCGTCGGACTTGATCCGGAGGACCCGGACTTAACAATACCATGAAGTATCTAAGACCTAGAGTCATGATGTCATAGCACAGCCATGAGTCTAGGTGGCACTGCCACAAGTCTAAGGGAGGAAACACCAGGCTGTGCAATCATGTGACCAAGCCAGTTCCCATAGATAAGATGAGATAAAGATGATTCAACATCCAAAGAACTGATAAGGCTTCCTGGAGCTGTCTTGAGTCCAATAAGATCAGGAACAGTTCTGATAAATTTTGATAAGGGTCATCTAGATGTGTTGCTCTGCAACAGTCACCTGTCACACAATTCAAGTGCATCTGCCAGCAATATCTGAGGCACAATTTTTAGGTCACATTTTCCACATTATTTTGCAAACAGTTGTATTATACTAATTCAATACACTGAACAGTCATCCACCAACACTTTAAACACTGGAATTGTGAGTCATGCAGAAAGCACAACACCACAAATCAGATGTGTGGGATGTATGGTAATATAATACTACTACTAGCTCATGAGGTCTAGAAAGCATGAAATATTGAGTAAATGGACAGTAAACTCAACAACTTGAAATGACTGTTATTGTGACACACCAGCACTTTGAACAAACTAAATATGGTAAATTGTGATATTAACTAAGTGTTATCACCTCCTTGCTCCCACCCTCAGACCACATCCCTTCATCAGTCTCATGTCCATCCTGTGTTTCAGTCACCACACCTTCATCAATCTCCTGGAAGCTTGGTCTTTGTGATGGACCCTCTAGTTTGCCATGCTTGGGCTTGTTCCATCCCCTTTCCCACTTCTCTAGCTTGGTGACTTTACAGTACATTCTTCAGGCATAAGTGAGAGCCTCCTCTTTGGCCTGGACCTTTTTTCACTGTTTGGCCACATTAGACTTTGTCCAACCACCCATCCTGACAGTGTGTGGTAGTGTATTTGGATGTGTTGCTCTAATTTGATGTGTCTCCATTTTGACATGTCTCTATTCTAATGCATCCCCATTTCAACGTGCTAAGTGAGGCCCTATCTTACAGTATATGGCACATCTCACACTGATAGTGGCTGCTCAGACATCCTAACATGTTATTGTGAAGGAAAAGAGTGACACTGAGAGCTATGGTAGACTATGCTATTGTACAGTGCCCTCATATTACCTGACTTGTTTAGCCCATCCAAGTCTGATTTCATCACTGGTATGTATTTGTTCAAAGTACCAGTGGTGTTTAAAGTGCCAGTGGATGACTGAACTTGTAAACTCCTTTGTAATTCAAAAGAAATGTCTTATAAAATATCTATGTATTTACCAAATTCGTTTTACCATCGTAAACCGGGTAAGGTCTTCCAGTGGAATATGCTTTTTGCCACTCGCCATCACCTCAACTTTGTTGTTTCCTTGCCCCTCACCTATTTCACTAACATGTGCAGCATCATCCTGCCAGTTATCAAGCAATTTCCGTAATTGCTTGTTATATCCCTGCTCTTCCATACCTTCTCCAATTGGATCACGTCCAAAGTCATTGACACTATCAGTCACTGCTCGCACTTCCATACCTATTCTTCGACTGCCTGCATATGCAATTAGGTTAACACCTAGAAGGACCTTGAGTGCTAGGAAGCTAAAACTGAGAATAAGTATATAACACCAATCCCTGAAAATTAACACACCATAGCCAAAACAATATCCCCATTGCTATCCATTTTGATAACGCACGCACATCCCATTGATCACGCAGATGACCAGAAAACACCAGATTGAAAGATTGAAGACCAATCAGGGTGGCCAAGACTGCAAGCGGAACTGATGCAAAACCAAGGCGCCGGGCAACCAGGGGTGACTGATCAACATACGTATGCTGCACAGTTCATTTTGAGTATTACTAGGAACAGTCATCGAGAGTGGCAAACCTTGCGTGGACCGCGTCGCCCAACAATACTGGCACTTGCTAGGTCACGACATAGCACATCGATGTACCGCTCATAGACAGACGGGCGAATATGATTAAACTTTGTGATGAAGGCATGCTTCAACCAATCTACCATCATTTCTGACACCAACACCGTCACGACAGGCTGATGTTGCAAGGTGAGATATAGGACACTGTCTTGACAATGGAACAAAGACTCACATATGAAATGGTCCACAGGACGTTGTTTCCTCTGAACCATCCAAAGCTTTTTGGCATTACGAACCCGCCAGCGAAGTCGAATTCAGAACCACTGAGCTCTATCAAATTGCGAAAGGCAACGACGACAAGCATCAGAGATAACGTAAAACGCTCGACAATATCCGCACAAGTAATCTGAAAGAGATTCTCCTTTTCGAACCTCTTGAAAACGCAACCCTTGATCTCGACAAACTGATTGGAGACGAGTAAAGTGAGGAGGGCATGGTCATAAGAGTTGACCGCAACATTCATAGAAAGTAGCTGGTAGAGCATAACGAGAGCGTGGGTCGCTATCGGCGAGCTAGAATCATCACCCAGCGATCAGTGATGCATGGTCCACTCACCGACGTAGAGCGTCGCAAGTACGAAAAAGACCAAGGGACGGAATACGTGAGGAGAAACAGGTACTTTGTACGACAGCGCTACCAGAGTAGAACGCGAGAATAAGCAATCAAGAATGTCCTGGCCAATTGAAGCACAGAGCCTGTCGGCGATCTACGCGAACCTACGCGTCAGTATCGCTTGGCGAGAAATGAACGACACCCACTTCGAGTGAGTTAAATATGACATACAGCTTAATGGTGTCCTGGCCGCGGATGGAATGGTAAATTTTGCTAGCGTCTGCGAGAGGTATGAGAAGTGTGATGGAGACAACGATTAAAAGGGTGCGGAGGATGTCAGCCTTCTGAGAAGGAGGGAGGGGCAACTTGGACCAGGTGACGAAGTTGTATATGGAACGCGAAGCTGCTATGAGGAAGCGAATCGGCTGAATGGTGAACGTATAGAGAAAAGAGTCCAAACAAAGTAGGAACCCAAAGCCGATAATCTGACATTCTGCCGTGAGACGAAAGAGGTAATGTCAGAGTACCGTTAATCACCTTTTCCATCGCCAAGGGAATACTCAAGAAGTTGCTGACCCTCTCCCACTTGAGTTCCTGGTGCGAGTCGAAATCTGTTGCTAATAGCTCCTCACAAAGATAGTCCCATAGCGAGAACAACGGTTGGTGCGGCTGGGCATCTGGATGGCCCCTTTCAGATGGCGGTGGCGAGTGGGCAGGGGGCGAAGGAACGATAGGTGTGGGTGGCAGCGATGCGTAAGTTAGAGGGGGATCCTCAGGCCTACACGTAGCCAGCGGGACCATCGAGACCTGCGGAGTCCAGGCGGTGGTGGCCCCGATGGAAGTGGACGAGAAACGGCGTTTGGAACGTCGCGGCGAGGTAGGCATTGTTGTGAAGGGATCGAACAAACTGAGAGGGTGACATCAACTTGGAGTGTGGGAAGGATGTGCCAAACGAAAATATTCCGGCTTCATCAAGAACATGCATCTCGCCAGGGCAGGTGTCCTATTGCATCCAAGGCTCCGCGCTGGGCCCATTTCGAACCAGCTCAGGTTTGCGTCTAGCAGCAACCACACACACGAGGAACACGTATCCGATGCTGATTACAGTCCGGAAGGTTTGCCTGTTTGCGTTGTCACTTCGGAACTCGGACTGAATTTCTGATAGGCGGATTCTCCACTCCGTTTTGGCGGAATACACTGTTGCTCTCGCTCCTCGCTGTCTCTTTTTACAAGTGGGCTCCGTCGCGAGACGACGATGCATATCTGACACGGTGGATTGCGTACTACTCGACACCGCGCGAGACCTGGGCCCAGCTGAACGAAAAGCACTTGTTACAATCACAACAGGTCACCGACGACGTGAGCGTGCAAGCCAGGGCGACAAAGCCAGCAATCATTCGATACAGATATCCTCAGTGAGAGTTATGCAAGTCTGTGATGTGCCACATTGTGACGTTCCGCGCCCCAGATCGCTAGAACAGGCTTCGCCTCATCTACAGGGTGTCGGGTCTATGCCAGACATGAGCAGCGTTGCGCAGAGGGACTAGGTAGACAGAATAAGACTAGTCAATTGTAGACGTTGGAAATCCGACGGGAGTGAAACGCGAGGTCCGTGGGATGTCTCACGTGGTTAGGTTTATTCGCCTGCCGAACGCTTTGATTTCTTACCGCCGGCCAGGGTGTCCTGCACCCCTCCAACTTGCTTGGTCCCGACCTTCTTTTTTCTCTTCGCCATGGTCTCGCCACTCAAACCATGGCCCTCCGCCCTCACCCTCGTTTCCCTCGCGCGTATCGCGTCCGCGTCGCTCCCCCTCGTCGACTTCGATCGTATGGGCCAGGTGGGCCTCAGCGGCGCCTTTGCCGGCTTGAACCTTTTCGACAACTCCACGCCAACTTCGTTCGACCCTTCAGCGTCTTCCCTTTTGTCTCGCACACCACAAGGAGCCCTTACCCCCATTGCTAACACGAATTCTGGCGGCTTAATTTCCTCAGCGTGTGCTATGAACAATGTCTATTATGTTGCTGGCACCTTTCTTTCCATAGCCAACGTCTCCGCCGGCTACATTGCGTCATATTCATCTTCGTCAGGTACATTTTCCGCGCTCGGTTCCGGCGGTCCAAACGGCCCAGTGAACGCTGTATTCTGCGATGTACCCAACAACAACCTCTGGGTGGGCGGTCAGTTCTCTTCGCCAGGCCCAGCTGTTGCGGTTTGGAACACCAAGTCGAGTTCATGGTCCGCACCTGTATTCAAAGGTCTCAACGGACAAGTTACGTCCATTACTTCCAATGCCTCTGACACCAGTCTTCTCTTCACCGGTTCTTTCACAACATCATTCACTGGCGGTGCAACCACCAACAACAATAACCCAAACGTTCCGTACTCTCCAGGTGCATCACCCTTTTCGTCTTCGCTGGTTCCGATACCCCTTGAAGGCGCACAAGTTGTTGCGGCCCCCTCTTCGACGGATTCGCAGTTCAGTAACATTCAAGCGATCCTTTGTCCCGCGGGTCCCGATGGTCCCGGAAATACGTGGCTCGCTGCGTCTGGAAACGCGGCTCTTATCACCGTCCGGACATTTGCTGCTATGAATGCATATGGCGTCCGGATCGGGAACACGTTTCTGAGCGACTACGGTTCAACAGCTTTCAGGTATAATCTTATCTTCATCCAACCCGCCGTGTTATTTTTTTGACGTTATTCTCTCAGCATCACATCACTCCCCGATAACACAGTCCAAAGTCTTACATACGTGGACCCGTCTACGGGTCAGAACGTGACATGTTCAAACAATTGTCCGCTGTCGACCGACGCGTCCATTCTGTACCAGGATTTCCTCTTTACAGCACCTGTCTCCCTGACCGGTGTGCAAATTACTCTATCGGGGTGGACAGGAGCTGCCCCCGGTCTGCATATCTTGCAACTGCTCTCTTCAGGAGCATTTGCTTCGGCTATCAGCAATCAGAATGTCCAGTCCTGCTTTGCACCTAACCCGTCCAACGTTTCCGTGACCGGCACTTGGTCTCCGAAGAACGCAAACACCGAGATTCCTGCTACCCTTCAGACCGTCTTGGTCTCCACGGCTTCTGTTGGTACCCCTACCTCACAAGCTCCTACCTTTACCTGGCGGCCATATGTCTCAGCGTCCGGACAATACGTGGTCAATCTGGTTATACCTGGTTGTGCTGACTTCCAAGATTGCGCTCTTCGAACTTCAGTCAAAGTAACGGTCTTTCCCAGCGATGGAGCGCAGCCCTTTGTGTCCACTGTGTCGCAGCAAGTACAAAATGACATCGCGGTGCCGGTCTATACTGGTCCAATCGTACCTTCCTCCCCGTCATTTGTGACCACAGTTACTATGGCATTAGCGGATCAACCCACGGGGCAAGGTCAAGATGGACAGTATGAACTCGTTGCCGGGAGCGTTGAGCTTGTATTGACGTCCGCCAACGTGACTTCTAACTCTGGTGCAGCTGGTAATGGGTCTACCAGCCTTGGAACTCAGCACGGATTCGGGTTCTTTGAGTGGCCGCTGAACTCGAAAAATAGCGTTGATGCTACTGGCGTCGTCTCAAATACCAGCGAAACTGTCGCCGACGTCATTAGCATTGACCTTTATAATGCGTTGGCTGCGAATACCAGTTCTGCCCATATCTCGGCTGCTGTGCAACATCCGTCGGGGATCGTCTTTCTGGGTGGCAGCTTCACTCTCGCTAGCGGCTCGCTCACTGGTACTGCCAATATCGTCGCATACAAACAAGGGAGCCTCTTCTCACTGCCCAACGGGGGCCTCAATGGCGCGGTTGCATCATTTGCTTTGTATGGTGATGAGCTGTACATTGGAGGTTCCTTCACCGACACTGAGACTTCTTCGACCCAAGGAAAGTTGACAGGCGTGGCCATGTACAATGTCCGGACGAACTCGTGGAGTACGCTAGGCGGTGGCATAAACGGAGCCGTGGCGAGTATAGCCTTGGCGGGCACCACCATTGAGGTCGCGGGGAACTTCTCCGAGACCAGGAACCAAGCTGGTTCGCGTTCGAGCGCAGGTGGCTTTGCGACGTGGAATATCACAAGTTCATCGTGGGTGAACAGTGGTGGTTTTGTCGAAGGGAATTTTACCTTTGTCAATAATGGTACATCTTCGAGTGGTCAAAAGGTGTTGCAACTCCTCGCTGGTAACATCCAGACATTGGCGAAATACGGGGCTACAGGTATGGTCATGCTCTCAAACAGTGGTGGTGACGAGCCGACCGTCACACCATTGGGAGTTGAGCTCGACAACTCCGCAAATCCCTCCTCTCCTTCGACTTCTGCCCAAAGACGTTATAACCACTCCAGGCGCAGTCCCGCCGCTTGGCTTTCCCACATGAAGATCCCTGCGCTGTTTAGGAGACAAGCCTCTGCGAGTTCCTCGACGTTACCGCCATCCCCTTCAACTCCCGCTCCCGCCGTCTTGACTGGGGTATTTTGGTCCAACAGTTCTTCTTCCCACCAAGTTGCAATCATCGGAGGCAACTTCACTTTCTCTGGGCCGTCATCCACGAGCTCTCAGGCTGTCGCTATCTACGACCCAGTGACCTCCACCGCAACTGCCCTCGCTGGCGATCAAGTATCTGGAGTGGTCCGTGCTTTGTATGTCGATACGCAGGGGCATCTATATGTTGGCGGGGAGTTCAATCTGACCAACGCCAACGCGGATGGATTTGCCGTCTATGACCTCGTCGGTCAACAATGGCTATCGACGATTGCTCAACCCCTCCAAGCACATTCTGGTTCCTCAGTCGCCGTGCGTTCTATCACTACGTCCTCCTACAAACCCAATGCCATCATCGTCGCTGGTTCATTCGCGCAAGCGGGTACGGTCGCATGCCAGGGTATCTGCCTTTTCGATACCACCCTGAACCAATGGAATACACTTGGTTCTGGTCTGCAGGGGGATATTTCTTCGGTTTCGTTCGCCGGCGTACGTTTACGTCACTTGTCGGTGGATAATATTGACGAGACCTACAGAGCAACCATGAGACCCTGATCGCGGCAGGAGCCATCACGCTGCCCGGTGGCACCTCCGCAAACGTCGTACGGTATAGCTTTGCCAACAATAGCTGGAGTGCTGTGGGTGACCCGACTGTGATCCCTGGACCCGTTACTGCCGTAGAAGTCAACAACGGCAATTCGTCGAGCATATTCGCCGCTGGGCGGTGAGTAGTCCATTCTGTTGGATGTCGTGTTATTGAATCGGCTGCAGCACGGTCGATGGATCATCGTCCTTTATAATATTTTGGAACGGCGCTTCCTGGTTCAACGTCGGTGCGTAATTTGCAGTGACTCGATTATACTCGAGGCTAACTGTGCAGCAGGCTCGACGTTCCAAGCCAGTTCAAATATTTCTCAATTACTCATGCTTCCTCTGCAAAACACGCACAGCTCGAACAGCATCGTTGAGCCTGACAGGGTACTGATGATCTCTGGGTCATTGTCGGATTCGGTGTTTGGTTCAGCCTCTGTGGTGTTGTTCGACGGACAGACGTTCATACCCTACTTGGCTTCCGTGTCAACACAGGGTGCTTTTGGCTATGTCTCTTCTCTCTTCTACTCGATCGCCAACTTTAGTTTCGGCCACCATGGTGAGAACATTCGGGTATCGTCCTGGCTGTACCTCTCTGATCAGGATCACCAGCCTTCCTCGCGACTGGGATTGTTATTCTTATTTCGATTGCCATTGCAGCGGGCGTCGTCTTTCTGCTCGCGCTCGTCGGGATATTGTGGACGCTCTTATCCCGCAGAGAGGACAAGGTTGCACGGTACGAAAACGAAGACGACGACGAGGACTCGATTCAGCACCGACCGTCGTCGCTGCTGGAACACATCAATGCTGCGACGAGAAGCACGATTTTGGGTGCGCAGAGTCCGTTCAATCAGATCGCTGCCGAGAAGGAGGAAGCAGCGCGGGAGGGTGGTGGGGAGAGCGACCCGTTCGGTCCCGACGCAAGTAACTACCTGCGTGCGACCACGCCGTCCGACGCGGTGATTGGAACAATGGGCGCAGAGGAAGAAAGCAGCCGGCCTGCCCACGCGCGCTATTCGTTTGATGGTGAGGGTGAGGGTGAACTGCCGCTGACGGCGGGGACGGAGATCGAGGTCCTGGACGATAAAGATAACGCGTCAGTTGCGAACTGGAGTAAATTTGAACGGCACGCTGACGAGCTCTACAGATGGTGGTACGCAAGAAATCCCCAAACCGGACGAGAAGGTGTCGTCCCTGCATCGTATTTGTATTAATTTTTCCTTCTTGTTATCACTGTTTTGCTAGACGACATTTATACCCGTAATTCGACAAGATCGACCTTTGGGTCGTTTATTCGCTACGATAACCCTAACATGCCTGTCCATATCACAAGACATTTTCTCTAGGATGATCAGAATATTGTGGATAGCGGTAGAGAGCAAAAAAACAATATAGTCTTGAGATCACTAAATGGCGGGTGAGTATCAGAACAAGAGGAGAGAGGGAAACGAACTTGAAGGAGAGGGTCGCGGAAGTGCTTTTGACTGTTGTGGATGAATGCGACCCTCGTCTTGAATTCTTCTCTGCGACGTTGGTCTCTAAACTCTCGTACGTGGCGACCCGCCTCGCGGGCCTCGCCCTTGTTCCTAGCCTTGACGACCTGGGTGCCCTGTCCGAACGCGCCAAAGCCGCCCTTGGTGGGCACGAGGGCGGAATTCTTGTCAGCAATGAGACGTCGTACGAGCGCCGCGCCGCTGTTTGGGTCTTGGGGCCGGACGCGTATGCCGTGGAAGGACTGTGCATAGTAGCGCTTCATGGTTCTGTGTCCGACACGTGCGCCCGACGGGAGGACGAGCTCGTATTCGGTGTCGCCGTATGTGAGCTGGTTGTCCGGAAGGGGCTCATCCTCCTCGTCGACGTCCTCCCACGCGTCATCGCCGGCCTTGTCCTCCTCTGGGGGATAGGACGACGAGAAATCGTAATAGTCAGATACGTCGAGCTTGTCGGCCTCTGAATCGTAGGCGATCTTGCAGTGACCCTTGTCGATCATGTGTTTGCGGACGGCGTCGAGGGTGTGGAGCTCCCTGCCCTTGCCGTTGCAGTATATGCAGACGTTGGCGACGGCGATCTTTTCTGCGAGGTGTGCGATGAGGCCGGGGGGGTCGACGAGGTAGTCTGCGTCGGGGACGAAGAAGGAGTGGGCGGACGCCATGTGGGAGAGGTTATCTTCGAGGGCGGGGAATGTGGCTGTGCAGAAGAGACAGGCGGTTGGAGATGGCTCTGGCGGGGGATCGTCGTGGGCGGGGGCGGCCTGTGGCTGGCGCGATGTGTTGTTGAGGAGGGCCTCCTTGTGTTTCTTCGAGTTGAGGTGGGATCGGTAGGCGTTCTCGGTCGCATAGGTCTTTCTGCAGGGGGGTGAACAGGGGCGGGGAGGAGGGGGGCGGACGTACCCGCACGGCTCGCAGCTGGGGGCGGACTGGGCGGGGGCGTCGTGCGTGCGCTCCGCGCGTTT